>LUCH01017310.1:0-54503 GCA_013368495.1 Paragonimus heterotremus
TGTTTCAACAGATGTAAACTGACAAGTTAGACTAACTTCGTTTTGATGTTTATAAAACTTAACATTTCATTCAAGCATGTTTTGTTGCAAACTGCATTGTAACAGCAAACTGTCCTCATACTATGTCTCAGAATCGAAAACTAGATAATCGTGCATCGATTTCGACCTCTCTTACCGTGCCAATCCTCATAAAACATAAAGCACACATCGATGAATATCAAACGCAGGCTTTTCAAATAACCTGAGGGAAATGATCACCAAAGTTTGCTCATTACCTTTCACGCAGAAAACGATTTTGGCTAGTCCCTTCAAATAAATCGCCAGACAGGAGCTTCGAATACAGGTTTGATAAAACTACTAGGCCCTCAAATTCTGAAGATAAGTTTACTAAAACACACCTCAAAGTGTCCAGTCTGCATAAGTGACAAATTGAGACTAATATGCTGCATGTCAGTGAAACACTATCCAACTTTTTATACTTAGTGAACAAGTGGAGATAGATGTAAACAAGGACATTAAAGAAACCATAACACCACACCATGGATCTGCATTATTTTCAGCTTCTAAACATGTAGACTTGTGAGACGCAGAAAGTAAACGCACGCTGAATGAGCGATCGCACGACATAAGCAGGCACGGCCGCAGAACATGTACGTGCCAGGATTTGGGAACAGTTTGAGGCAACCAATAATCTCCACATAAACCATTCCGGTCTTGAAACAGTCAGGCAAAGTAACTTATTTTCACCTTCTCCGTGAAGTAAGAGAAAACACTTAGAAAGCTGAAAAAAAACAATATTACGATGAATAAGCTGGTGCACCTCAAAATCTGGGAGATCGTCAAATGAATTCGGGGGTCAAGTTGCATTGCCATCTGCATCCCAGGAAAATCATCTCCAGGTGGAATCAACGATAAGGATGTACGATCTTCAGCCTATTGCTCTCCGATTGACGATTGATTTACGCGGAATTGGCGCTAATTGCTTCGGTAGATCTCTCCGTGTAAATTCTTCAATATAAAGATAACCTCGGCTGAATAACGGTTGGTGATATGGTCAAATGTTGTCGGTCCTGGACACTGTTAGCGACGTATGGGATCGGCAAAGCTTCATTTTTTATAAACGACCGAGTGGCATTGTATGAATCTTAGTAATGAAAAAAAAGTCAACGTAGATGACCCTTATGTGTAAAGCTTGTGCTGACAAACCTTCGAAAGGATACTGTGTACTTTGACAGGACTTCCAATAGCGAAGAGGTATCTCAAGCATCGACTGAGTTAACAGTGTCCATTAGTCTGACAACAAGGTGGTTTGATTTTTATCAACATTCACCATGTGGAATACAAATGAAAATGTAACCTTCCAATAGAAATATCACGACATTCACACCCAGTCAACAGAACGTCTCTTTCCTCCGAAAACACACGTTTTAAGCAGATTAACCTGTATTCCTAGTATAATCCTGATCGAGAATCTCTGTGATATATTCGTACAACTTAGTTAAGATCTATGTCATCAACATAGAGTTGAGAAATGCACTAATGAGGCACCTTGAGTCCAACTCACCTATGCTTATCTGTTCAGAGTTTCTTGGACAATCCATCAAAAATGGACTGATATCAAACTTTTTCAGACAATGACATCAATTAGTTCGACATCTATAACAGTCACTGTGTAACATATTGTGACAAACTCAACCGTGATATATCGAATGGTCTAATAGTTTTGTGATTCTTCTTACAGCCTGAAAGCTGAAAGCAAACAACTGAGGTGACCACTACACCAGTGAGTACACATTATACATTATGTAGACGTGAAGTGATTTTGTCACATTTGCAACGAAAACTATACACGACTGACTGCTCATCTAACTACACCTAGGTACAGCCACATTCTCGTGCAAGTAGTGTTCATTTTGTTTGATTATCGCGGGAGAATACAATAACTCGGAAAACCGTAATGGACAAACTTAGGTCAGAAAGTCTTAGTCCATAAAATGGCGGAACAAGATTCAATCCACCGCCTTCTCACAGGAAATCAAACGGAGACTAACAATAGCCCGCAAGTGGACAACAGTCATATTCGACCAATATATTAGGCAAAACGAGCCTCCACGGGAAGTCCAAGTTGAATTTGAGACGATGGGAATGGCACATAGTGAGAATAATCGAAGCTTTCACAGAACATTGAAACCGTGAAGTAGATAAATTAAACAGGACCAGAATTGTGCAACTGAATGCACAGTACGCCGTAGACTATCCGATAAACACAGTAAAGAGAACGAACGTTCGATAGACACCACATAAATTTCTATGTAGTTTTCATTCATATGGGAACTTTCCGATTGATTCGTAATGAAAAGATTCGCCCATGATTGGTAATCAAAATGGTTAGAATGCACAACTGCTCCATTTATTTCTTTTGTTCTCTCATATGCGTAGACGACTGTGTCAAAAGCTCTAGACCAAACTAAAAAAACGTCGAAACAAGAGATCTTATATGAATATTGTTTGAGTTGACAAATCTTATAAAATGAAGCGAGACGAAGCACTAGTCATAGTGACTGAAACCGACATGTTTGTAACAGACCATGAATTCTGAGTCACCCTCATGTTCCAGTTGACTACGACCCACCAGGGTGATTGAACAACAGTCCAGGCAAACCCTAGTAATGTAGACACAGCAAGCGTGATACACTACTTTATGAGAATAGGAACTTAGTGAGTGGCCGAGGTGTCAGCTTTTGTATATTTTTAGTCGAGGGTAAAAAATGTTTGTCAGTTTACCTGAATTTTCGATGCCAGTCGGATGCTTGGGACTCGAATTCTGCAGTCTGTTGCTGTATAAAGCGAAACTGACTGACATACCCCGGCCGACATTCTTCCGGATTGAAGTCTCCCAATTCCGCTGAAAAATATCACATGAATAAAAGCGTTACCGTTTTGTGTTTAGAATAAGGATTTGTGCATGATATCCACGTATCAAAATGCGATTATGATTATCATTTGTATGCCAGTGCTATGAAGCGCATCGGTTACAAAACGTTGAAAATAGGACTGATGAAGACTTCCGTCGTTTAGCACAGTTAGCCCTATTTACACACCAAATGCAACGTGAACAATCAACACTTAGTAATGCTGGGGTTATAAAAACTTAGTTTCCAGTGTACGGTTCGATCTGTAGGCACGTAGGCAGGACGGAAGCATTGTGACTAAACGTTGATGCACAATGAAGTAGTACGCCCTGTATGTAAATAACAGGATCAAAGCATAAGGTCAGAATCGTTTCGTTAGACAGACAGAAGTAGAAGGATGCAAGCAAACCACATCCGTCTACAAAAGACATAGAAACGATGTGACATAGTTAAACTGCAGGTGGTCGAAAAGGGACTACAGGTGCAGTTGCTGAAAATTTGGGTTTCAGCTGGATTGGAACTAGTGACAGGAGCAGAATACCCAGCTAATACAACTTCCGGTACTACAATTTCAATGCTCAACAGTGACGATGGTGAATTCCAGCATGTCCGGTTTCGGAATGGTTGTTGGGACAGTCAATTTCCTGGATCATATGGTAGATTCAATATGGCACAGTTGGTTGAGTGGGCAATTGGATCTAAATGTGATAATTCGGAGCTTCAGGCATAGCTTCGTAGCTCAGCTGGTAGTGCGCTTGCTGTTTCTGCGTGGGCTGTTTCTGCCGCTGGTACCACCCGAGTTTTTGTAACTGGATCTCTTTTTAATGGACAAATCTGCCACACCAACAGTCAGTACTGTAGCAGAGGATAGTTAAGAAAACTCAAGGAAATGAAACGGGTGGCAAAATAAAACTTGTTGATTAAAATCGAATGAATCAGCAGTACAAAGTCAATCAAGAAATACTGTGAGTCCATTAACCGTTAGGTCCAGTGAATAGTGAATTTGTCTAAAAAATGCTAGTTCGCAAAAGACTACTAAAATGAGCTGAAAATAAAAAATAACGGTCTTGAACTCATTTTCGTAATCTTTTTCAAACCAGTGTTTATGGACTGATTCACTATTTATCGATCATCTTTGCATCACGAGTTTTTTTAATGCTAATCAATGAATCTTCTTTTGTTTTCTTTTTCATTTACATTGGTTTTTAACCTCATCTACTGCGTTTGAGTTAGTAGTATCCCGCTGACCACTAGTGATTTAACAATACTGTATTATTTTCACGTCAGATAAACATCCATCCGATAGTTCTGTGATTGGATTTGGCTGTATGTGCATCATCCAACTTAGACTACAACGCATATCTGATTGTCTTGACGTCAGGATAGCACAACGAATGGAATAGATAAGTGGAGGGCTTACGGGAAGCACTTATCTATTTACCGAACCTAGAATGGCAACTCGATGATAAATTTACCACTTTTATGGCACTAAAGGTCAGAGTTTAATTTGATAACAGACAACATCTCTCTCTGTCTGCTTTGGACAGGAACAAAATGAGTCAAGTCTGATGACGCAAGCAACTGGTAGACACCTCATGACACCCATTGGAATCAAATCAGTGAAAAATATGTCAAAGCTTATCACACCGGTTGAATGCAGTAACGTAAGAATTCTTGAAGCTTAAACGAACGCTGTGACGTAATTGCACAGTATTCCAACACTCGTTTGAGAGAAAGACTTGAAACAGATAGCAGTTGATGCAGTTGATTCGTTTCCCATGTTACGCGTCACATACGGACGCATTCTCACGCCAAGGTGATCGACTGATGCCGACGTTTACCAAACAGAGAAAATCAAGGGCAAGTTGCTGAAGGTTATCAGGCGAGAGACTAACAGAAATTATTTTATTTACTTATTTATTTATTTACCAGTAGATTAGTAAACAAGTGGACCAATTGATAGCATACACCAACTGCAAAGCCTTCATTTAAATGGACCATAAGCTGGAGAATATGCAGCGTTATCTTAGTACAATTTCTGTAAAAGAATTTTCGCGTCTCTCTATCTGTTGACTGGCCAGTCTGCACTAGTTGGTACCACTCTTCGCATACAAAAGATTTATTTGAGGACTAAGGAACTCGTGAAAACTGTGGGAGCAGTTAACCCATGGAACAGTGCACTATTGTATGGATAGTATAATGTAAGCCAGTAGCGTAAAACTTATCGCAATCCACGTGAATACTTTTGTTTGACTTACGTGGTTTTACATGTGATGATAGTTGAAATAAGCGGCAAATGCACAACGACTAACACATAGCACAATCTAGACAACATCGCTGTACGTCAATAGTCACGTTATGTGGTTAGATTGTAAACAACCATTTCAGAAACCCGCATATATGTGACAAGCTGCTTGATTTCTTTTGATTTTCCTGCTATGCACAACTACTGTGCACTACGTATAAAAATTTCTAGAATGGGACACTGAACCAATACATCGAACGAATTGGGATAACATAATTGGGAAGACCACCATTGGTCTCGAAACTTGAAAAGTATTAGCTGGAACTAGATTCCTGAATCCATTCGAGATTCACAGAAGAATAACGAAACTTTACATGAGAGATGACGTATTACGTTCCACAGAGAGAGAGAGTTGTGTTTTCCACACACTTGTCGATAGAAGAAAGGATCAGCTGGAGAATGAGGGGATTTACACGTTATTACAGCGTGAATCGCTGTTGAATATGGCGTGCCAACAGAAATCAAGTCTACAAATGACTAGTGAAGGAGATGGCTAATCTAAAGTTAACACTACTTATGTTCGATTGCAGTTTTCGCGGTGGCATGGAGTTTCCGGCCAACTGTTTTTGAGATCAAACAACAGGTCCGAATTTGCCCCCCCCCCTGTTAAATCCTATCAGTGGTGCATATCCTTGCTCCAAGGGAGATGTGAATACTGGTCTACGTTCTCTCGAGACAACCGGGTCGTTGACTTCACATTAGGCACAGACTAACTGTTACACATAAATGCTCACTTCGGTTGTGACAGGAATGTGCATTACTCGTGTGAATGAAACTCGAGTGTGGTACATTGTTCTGAAAAAGATAATCTGGAGCTTCTTGGTGAATGCAAGGTCTGAGGACATTTATGAGTTGTGTTTAATTTTAAACAATCATTCGAAATCCATACGTTTGATGAGCTGGCAAACACAACTGCGGCAAATGAGTGTATGGAAGTAGGTTTAGACAAAGTCGAAAAATATTAGATGTTTATTCAGTATAACACGTGCCGGAGGACCAATAACATTGTCAAACGGAATCGATTGCCAACTGATGGACGTTGAATGCTGGATGTTACCACCCCTTCTAACTCACCTCAAGCTTTCGACCATACACACATCGTGTGTTAACGTTACCATTAAGTCATCTGTTGCCCGACAAAAGTATTCACTAAATGGAGTATCATCGCATATAATCACACAAACTTAAATGACAACACGAAGAGAAATTATGACAGGAATAATCTTTATGTGAAGCTACTAGTACTAACAATGACTACCTATACAACAAAATATTTTACATCCTAGGTGAATAGCCAACGTTAGAAGATAGATAAGCGACAGCCCAAGCGAATGAAGACTATACTAAATGTAGACGTTAATAACCCACAGCATATACAAAATTATGATAGCACTTCACGGCTGATTAATGTATTCACAAATACTAAAATATCTTTTTCTATTGAATAGTCATTACAAGGAGTAAATTATGTATGAAATATAAGAAACAAACAGAACAAAATTACACGGCGTCTTTTGCAAGTTGTTCTGCTTTTGCCTCTCTGGTTTGTCACACTTATAAGATATGCTCCTGACTAGCGACGCGGTACATTGATATGCTAACTTTCCTGTGCTCGCTTGAAAACAGTCGTTAGTGTGACTGTCTAAGGGAACCTCATCATGCTTGTCTAATGTATGCTGTACCAGTAAACTCTGAAATATGCACACAAAATTAAGATCAACAACGCAGGCGGAACGGTGGATAATATAACGCACACAAAGACGTAGCCGCACCTGCGAGTTACAAAGTGAGGACTAGAGCGCTATCTTACAGAAAAATCATAGCTGGTTACTAAACTGAAAAGAGGATGGTTAACAGAAAGGATTCTTAAGTGTAAATCTAACAGTGTTCGTCTTTATGGTCACTGTTCCAGGCTAACTGACTACAGGTCATTACTCACAGGCAAAAGTGGTTGAGCGTTCACATAAGATAATTAGGTCGTGCCTAATGTGAAGTCAATGACGCAGTGGTCAATACGGTTGCCTCATGTAAGTGTGGCTGGTGTTCTAGCCCTGGTCGTGGCAAGGATGTGCATTACTGACGAGCTCTAATGAGAGCGAAACTGGAGTCAAGTGCTTCTTTTTGAAATGGGTCGACTGGAAAGTCTATGGGAATGCGACAGCTGCGATCAATAGTGGGTGATGTTCAACTTGAAATTAACCAAAGCCCCGTCCACTCATCAGTAATATTTTTATTAGTAAATAACGCACAGATGGTGCAGGTAACAGAAATTTATCAAAAAGCTTTGAATGCATATCTGTTATACATGAACTGGATTAAAAACTAAGACCATCCTGGCGAGGATCGGGCAACCTGATCATTACTCACAAGCCAGTGGTTGAGGGTTCACATGCGATGATAATTCGGTCCCGTCTAATGTGAAGTGAATGGCGCAGTTGTAAACACGGTTGCCTGCTTACCAAAGCTTGGCCGGAGTTCTAATCCCGGCAGTGACAAAGATGTGCACTACTGACGAGCTCTAACAAGAGCGAAACTCGAGTCAAGTGTTTCTTTTCAAAAGAGGCCGATTGGAAAGTCTACAGGAATGCGACACCTACGATCAATTGTAAGTGATGTTCAACTTGAAGCTACCTGACTTGCTTAAAAACGGAAAACATCTCTCACATGGTAGGTGAATCTTTATCGTCATTGATTTTATCGAACGACATCTGATGGGTACGCCATAGTATCTTCATCAGTCAGACAGTCAGTTCAGATTAAATCATTAACTCAGAACTGAAACAAACATAATGTCGTTGATCAGACTCAGATGTATGGTCTTAATCCGAAGGAATGCAAGATTGTATCAGTCGGTGATTTAGCAATCTGTTTCATACCCCCCATTCTTGTGTTTCGACTACGTAGAGTCCGATCCTGTGAAAACAATTAAGCTGGTTGTCAGTTCTGATATAACTCTTGTGGCAGTAAGAGCAAAACATCACACTGGATATTTATCCCACTTTTCTAAAAGTGCTCGTCTTCCAATTCGTTTCGATTACACGATATCCCTTGCTTATATCGGATAGTCAGTGAGAGCATCCCTAGAACTTTGAAGAAGTTAAACCACCTATCGTATGTTCAAATGCATTTTTTAGAACGCTAATTCCTCCTTTTTTCTAAGCTGGCTAGTTCATACAATTGTATGTTGTGAACGGAATAAATGCTAAATAAGGTACCAGTCCCACTGGGGTTGGTCAGATGATAAGTACTGATGAGCTTCGGGGGACTTGGTTGATGTAAACTAAGCATCACACAAAATTGAGCGTTCAGTTACGACCAGTCGCTTACATCTATTGTTAGGTCAATGGGACAGTGACCAATACGATTACGATGTCTAAACACATATCTCTACCTAGAATCAGTGTGGCAAAATGGCAAACAGTCGTTCAGTTGTAACAGTTTCTCTGCTGAATGGTGGGTGAGAAAGCACATTCACCGCATTGCTCATTATCATAAGCGGTGCAATTATTCCCAGTTTTATTACCGCTTCGTTACAGTTGTCATTATTACTAGCATCAGTACTGGTTATTTTTTTAATTCGGCTATTTGTATGAACTGAAGGCTAGAGGAACCGAGCAAAGTATGTTCCGGCTCGTGTTGATTGTGTAAGCGAGGTACTGTTGTACTACAAAGTGTATGTAGATAGCTATCTGGAAGAAAAATACGAAGTAAAGATCGGCTGTGGCTAAAAATAATAGTTCTGTTCATCAAGAAAGAAAAATGGGAGTCGTCGAACTAATGTGAACGCTAATCAGCTGGTGATATTTGAACTTCTGAGCGAAATTGTGGACGAACAGGTTGGTACTACATTCCAAATTTTAAAAAATTCCACACACCTACACAAAGTGCACTGCCTAGTAGATTAATTGATCCACAACAGTTGAAGCCTATGAAGATAAACGAGTGTAATTCCAACTGACAAACAAATAAAATGTGTACTCCAGAACACCCTTCATACACACGAATATTGCAATGGAATATGTTTGAATAGTTACAAGTCCAGTGGGAAATGAGAAACAATTGTACACTTTGGGACAAACCTTGTAGTACTAGGCCGGCCAAATGAGCAGAAGTTGATTTGGTTACAGGGAGGCGACCTTCTAAGATATCTTTCCGAACTTGGAGGAAAAACTGATAACTGAACAGAAGGGGGAAAGAAATTAGAAGGTGCATTATTGCAACTTGAATGAGACACACCTCTTGATTCTACTGAGGAAAGTTAAGTGGAAAATAGATAGTAAGTCTTACTAATAAGTAGTTTGGCAAATTTATGATTTTCGATGAGACCTAATCGTGAAAAGTCAGTTATTTGGCTGAATTCCTACCGGCGACAGAAACACCATGGTTGGAAGTGGCAAGCGCTCCACCGGCTGAGCTAGGTAGGCATACCATAAGCTAGAAAATTTCACATTTGGACTCAGTTACCCACCCAGTGTCTCGCACGGAATCCACCAAATGATCCAAGAGATCGACTGTCCCGGCAGGATATCTCTGTCGCTGGCTCGAATCTAGCTGAAGTCCTGACTTATCACAATTAGGTCTTATCTGAAAAAAGGACAGTAAGTCATTTAAAACTAAATGTATGCATATGCAACGGTGAAAACGAGATAACGGGCACCGTCTTTACCTACTCGGAATAGTCTTTCATAAGTCAGCTGGCGCCATCTCTCACAAATTTTCAGATGAAGCGAAAAGTATTGACATTTCGAGAAGTTTGAACAAAACAGTTAGAATACGAGAACTGATAGGTGCAAGTATTTCGTACTGACTCGTCAGTACCAAATTTACAATAACATTGGATTTGTTTTTTGATAGCAAACAATTCAGGGAGTTAATACTCAATAAGCGGGTTAAGATAGGTCACTATTTCAAAGGAACAGGGTTTATATAGAGTTGTCCTTCAAGGAATAACATATCATGCGGCAAACAACAAAAAGACTGAGAAATTCACCCAGACAAACATTTAATGCAGCTGTATTCTATCGGACCCAGAAACTGCCAGTGCATTCAATCAAAAGAGACTAGCCTATCGCTGCCACATCGCATTGCGTTTCCCAATCTACACGTAACCGCGGAGGAAGTTACATAGACAGAACCGAAAGATGCCTAAACTCTAGAGGGAAGAAACAGTTGCCTAAATAGGAGCAAAATTCCGTGTTGTGGGAGAATGGCAATGTTGGTGAAACAAGCACACGATCTAGCCTGTGCATTCAGAATCCTGTTACGTCATTCCAATTTAAGATTTCTGAGGTTTGTTGAAACGGTTGCAATCAATCGCCTCAAACCAGCTCTCTGTGCTAAAAAACAGCTGTTCATGAACCTGACCCTTCCATGAACTTCGTGACCTATCTTAACCCGCTTACTGATTATCAACCCCTTGAATTGTTTGCTATCAAAAAACCAATACAATGTTATTGTAAATTTGGTACTGACGAGTCAATACTTGCATCTACCAGTTCTGGTATTCTAACTGTCTTGTTCAAACTTCTAATGGGAACCAATTGTTTCAAAGTTTGAGAAGTGTCTGTAACGGGTCAAGTAAGTTCGTTAACAT
Source organism: Paragonimus heterotremus (assembly GCA_013368495.1). Classification (NCBI taxonomy): domain Eukaryota; kingdom Metazoa; phylum Platyhelminthes; class Trematoda; order Plagiorchiida; family Troglotrematidae; genus Paragonimus; species Paragonimus heterotremus. Next base: position 10,811 of record LUCH01017310.1, read on the forward strand.
GCTTTCCAATCAATAATGAGGAATGTTTATGTTTGTCATTTAGCTCCTAATTGAAAATGCAACTTCCTTACAAACACAACATCCAACCTACCCTTCAGATAAGCCAACCCTCAGAGTTGCATGATGTTGGGTTTTGGGTTTCGGTAACGCACTGTATATGCTCTAAAGCAACACTCTTCTACAGTACTTACAAGCTGAGGACTTTGTTAATGCACTCCTCCGACTGATTAGAAGTACAAAACAACTCAACCACAGTATAGTTACACAATCGGTCAGTCACCATGACAAATTATAATCCTCAAAACGTACCAAACTCTAAACATTGTGTCTCCAAGTTCGATATCTGCTTATAGGAGAAAAACTTTTCTCGAGTATGCTGGAAAACCCTTGAGTAAGTAACATTCCCACTGAGGGAGAGGCTGACGAATTGATAAATCATGTGCTATTTGGTCTTCCTTAGGAAAGTGAAGCTTAATTCCCTTAATTTCAGTATGTAAATTCATTCGATATCAAAATCTAGTAATCATTCTTGGTGGTTCAAATGGTAGCTCAAATATGCTTAGATCAAAAGTTTCCCGGTAAACTTGATCGATTCATATGAACGGACAATTATTCAAAGCCACGCATTCACTACTGTGCCTGATGTTTTCAATTTGTATATATGCTTTCAGATTTGAAAAAAATGCTTTACTTATGGTTGTGATAGATTTCACGTACTACACTTCTCCTCATTATTGTTTTCTGGTTCTCTTCTAAAATACTCCAAATTTGTAAGCCATCTGATTAGGTAGTTGTGGAACTGGAGTGACATCGGCATTTGTTCCAAACGTTTTACATTTTGTAGCAATGTTTCACCTGCAGTGTTTATGATTAATTCCACACATTACATGCCATATATCTTATACGTGCTACTGTTTCAAAACTTGTCAGATGCTCAAACAGTGTTTGTAATAACATTTGCACACGGAGTGTAACGCCTCACTTACATTTACTGATCACACTGTGGCAAACTAACTATAAAAGCATTTGTAAAACGATTTTTAACTGAACCCAGTAAATTAGTGATCGTTCATCTTTGCGGGAACTTCCTCGTCTCCGCTCATATATAAACACGTCACAGGACAACTGAACGACTAGTTACAGTCAAAAATTTTCGTGACTCCGTTAGAACCAGTCTCGAAACAACAGACCATGTCTTCATGCCCTTGCGCGTCTGACCACATACTGAACAAGAGTAACACGTTCACTCTCATATGATCGCAGATTTGGATGGCTTTACGCTATGTTCGCTAACTCGATGGTCACGCTCGCTGGTGTATTTGTACGGCTAACTGACATAAAATCAGTCTCACGTGTAAAACGCATGGTTCCCACTGTCAATAGGTTGTGTTTTATGAGCTCATTGGCCGAATATCTAGTCAATCAGCGTGAATGAAACAGTCTTTTATTGTTGGTAACGTATTACGCCTCAGTACCTATAGAGTAGATGACCTCTGATGAGTACCACACATTCAACCAGTCATCAGTTCACTCGGCTCAACAAGATTCCACCGAGCTCGGTTGACTGATCACTAAGTTTTGAAGTGCTGGCCGACGGGTGAAATAAAGTACGTGTGTAAACGCTAAAGGATGAACGATTTAACAACTGCATGGACATTCCCGTAATGTAAGATGATGACGAATAACCCTACGTATGAGCTGTACTTTACCCAACGGAAAGAACATCTTAGACCAATATCGTTGGTGCGGAATAATCGGAAATATTAAGGCGATAATGTAATGACCACTGATTAAAACTGTAAATCAGTTTAGGATGTCTTACAGACTTTTGTCAGAGCAAAATCAGACTGAATATGTCAAACAACTTTATACCACTTGTGCACGATGTTCGGAATACGGTGTGTAAACAGTCAGGGTGGTGACAGATTTTGTGTCGATCAACTTAAAGGTGAATGCTAATCGGAAAAGATCACTTAAACGGTCAACACCAAGAAGCAAGTGAACGTAGAGAGAAGTGCGCCGAATTGCCAACGAAGGCCGTGCTCTAGTTTCATGTAAGATCCGTGCTGCCAAAACGGGGTTAACCGACAACGACCACCTGTCCGTGAACGAACGCGTGTTTGATCGCGGCGAACTGAGCGCTGCAGACAACCATGTTCATTATTTCTGTCAAATTGGCTAGTGATCTTATAGACGGTTCATATGTGCTTCAATTTGTTGCTGGTTTCTGGCCATATACAACAGAATCAAGATTACTTTATTTGAAAATACTCAGCTAAAGAGTAAACATGCAAATACCCACCGCAGGGAATAGTCAGCTGACTGCATTGATTTTTTCACGCTTTTATTTACCAATCGTTGTTATGTGTAAGGATTGAAGTGTAAAAGTGCAGCCTGTACCTTTGTAGGTCACGGCGTACATCCAAAGAACCTGACAAACACGTGCATGTGCGGAGCTGTGAAACGCGCTCCAGAATACAATCGACCTTAGAAGCTAAATGTGAAATGTTTCGATACAACTCTGGCTAGCTTTAACTAATGTTGGTGCGCCGACAGTCTGTCTGTATCTGCTTTCTTCTTACAGACAGATTCAGGCAGTTTTATGTCTGTCCCCAAAGGCTTGTCATTCACAAGTTGATATAGCAACAGCCCCGATTCATTTGAGCCTGATGGTTAGCCTACAAATATGTATTTGGAAGTTACCCGTTAAGTCAGTGTTCATCCTTGACACTTACTGCAATTCGGTGACGCACGGAGCGAAAGTCGGATCACTTTATAACGGTCAAACTTTGATTGTTCAAAAGATCTGAGTTTGGCACTTGTGGTAAATCCACCTTTCAACTTTGTTCAGTGCGTCTTATATAAAATTATGCAACTGATGAGTGCTCACATGCGAAAGTGGTTGAGCGTTCACATATTATTATTCGGTCGCGCTTAATGTGAGGTCAATGGCGTAGTTCCAAACACGGTTGCCTCATGATAGCGTGGCCGGAGTTCTAGTCCTGGCAGTGGCAAGGATATGCACTACTGACGAGCTCTAACAAGAGCGAAACTCGAGTCTAGTGCTTCTTTTCGAAAGATGCCGACTGAAAAGTCTACGGGAATGTGAGAGCTGCGATCAATTGTGGGTGATGTTCAACTTGAAATATAGTTGTGCATTTGTTGACCTGACAAAAATTACTAAAAGAACTCAAATTCACATATTGTGTGAGTCGCATTTATTCTTGCTTCTCTCCAGCTCCCAAAAAAGTGTACTGAATAGACCAAAATTTACAAGGAGGACCACCATTATTTCCCCAATTCTCAGCCTCCACTTGGACTAGAGTGGATGATCAACAACACAAAAGTGTAACCACGTAAACATTACGAAATTGTCAAACGTGTTACGCACGTTATGCATTATCAATAATTAGGAAAACCTAATCCGATAGTTACCGGTAATTTTTGCATGTGCCAACATGTTCTTAGTGCACTGATCAGCAGTACCTCTCACAGAAGTATTTCCCAAAGAATGAACTTCAGTCCAAGAAAGACCATCCCATTCTATACTTCGACTCCGCGAATCAAGAAGATTCCGGTCTGAGCAAAGAAGTCAGAAACAGTCTTTTGCACAATGTATCTCTAGAGCACATCTCACTGGATACATACTACAGTCTGAAAGTTTATATAGCCAAGTTCAATGAAAAATATGAAGCCAAACAACAAAGTCAACAACCACACAAACACATGCACACACATATCTATACACATCAGTTACCAGGGCAATCTGGTACTGATGGACAAGTCTTTTTGTACGCAGAGAGGTGGCTTCCATTTTATAGCTTCCATCGCTCCCGCCAACCGGAGAAGTCTTAAATTTTTGGTTGCGTAACATATCCGAAAGGTCTTCTTCAGCTGCAGTTACGGTTGACATGTCAACAGGTGTCGAGCAATCGATGACGTCGGTTCCTTGTGACTTGTCGCATTATGCCTTGAATTCAGCATTGTGGTATCCATGAACGTCTTGCGAACCCAAACGGAAATGTGTCCATAGACAGGATTGTGTAATTGCCACTCCGTTCTGTCTGTGTAAGCGGCCCGGCACTCACACACGAATTCACGGATGATGTAAAATTTGGCGTTAAGCGGCAGCGGTGTTGGGATTCGGATGATGGCGAACAGCATAACCAGTCGGTCTCCGTAGAACGCGCGTCCCATAGCCACCGCTAGACAGGTTTTCAACGGAGTAGTAATATCATCACCTTTGTGAAACAAACGAAGGCAAACATTCAGTTTGTTGAAGCCACTGCAGCTGCCGGCTTTTGCTTACTGAATTTCCCCGCAAATGCCGGTGGATAGCCATTTTCTTTGTGCCTGATTTCGAACGAAGACATCTCGTTGGTTAGTGTTTGCCTCGCACGATAGAACAAAGTTCCCACTGGACCACGCTTGCACTGGATCAACGTTAAACTGTGAACGGTCAAGTACTGTTCAGTCTAAATATGTTTCCGTAAAACGGAGCTGTTGTTCCGGCGCATCATGAAAATATCCAAGAACACCAGGGTTTCATCTTACTCCTGTTCAATGGTAAAAGCTAATTTTGGGATTCAGCCGGTTCACTGAGTCAAGTATATTTGTTGCTATCTCCTTGGTTTGGATAAATATCAGGATATCGTCGACATAAAGCTGATAGAAGTAAGCCTGAGTGGTGACATACTATGCGTTCTGCTCCAGATGGACAACTAAAACATCGGCTAGTAGCGCGCTGAGTGGACTATCCATTGCAGTATTATCGATTTACGTATAGCCAGTTTCCTGGAAGTATAATTTTACGCTCGCTGGGCATAGCAATAGAAGGTGTTCTGCAGTATATACCTCAAGAGATGCAGAGAAATAAGTTCGAGAGATACATTTACGCAAAAGAACTATTTCTGAATTCCCCGTTCGAATTTGTTATGGGAAAAAGCTGCTTTTGTCCTTCTAAAGTTCTCGGTCATTATCCTATCACTTGTGATCGTTCATTATCAGGCAGCTCCATTCGAGAAAGCACTACACTCTGTCTTTGCTCCACTTGAAGCTCATACGTAGTACATACTCATAGCACGACCGCGATTTAAACCCCTACGCCATCAACTTCACAGCAGACATGACTAACTTAACTTAGTCAAACGCCTGATCAAATTCGTCTGTGAGTAACGTTCAGATTGCCCGGCAAGCTTGAAGAAACACCAAAAATCTATCCCGTTAACTCCTTAAGAAAGTGTGGCAGGAGTTCAAATCCCGACCGTGGCCAAGCGATGCACCACTGACGAATCCTAACCACAGTCAAATTAGAGTATGATGCTGCTTCTCAGAAGAGGATGGCTGAAAGACTTGCAGACTACGACTACCTCGTATAGTCTATGGTCACCGATTTTCAGTCAATCTGCTCAAATTAATCGTCCTTTAGACATTTCAGCAAGCGATTATCCAACAGAAACAGATTCGGCAATTGATAATAAGCCAATCCTGTACTCTGACGCTCAAGACGTAACTACTCTGGTCGTCTAATCAACTGTTGAGATCCCCTTACAATAAATGACAAATGCGTTTAGTACGGGACCACACCCATTCATACCGTACGGATGTACCAAGCACAGTACTGTATTTACGCACTTCAGTAAATTAGCGCACGACGTACTTCAAACGCAACGTGTCAGCCTTCGTTCCATGAGAGTCTATTAGGTACTCGATGTTGAGTAAAGTTGATGAAGCACGAGTGAACAATAACGACTATATCCCAAAAAATGCAGGCTGTGTTGAAACGGTTGAAACGATTTTTGCAGCTCCGCTGAGTGCATATTGTTGCCCCAATCGTAAGATATCTTAAACCTTTCTACCTGGCTTTGTCGGGCGACCAGAGCATGATCAGTTTGGAATAACCGGCTGAGATAGAGGGACAACATTGAGAAAAAACGGTTTGACCAAAGCAATGATCATTCGACGCAAAAAGACTAGCCCGCTCGGTAGAAGTAACGAAAAAACGGCTCAGGTGGACTGAACCACCATCTTTTTGGATTATGGTAATGGCTTGCGGTCCTTGGATTTCTCGTCGTTGAGCCTCTGTGTATACACGATCTAACTTCCGACAACGAAATGGTGCCTGATCCGCAAGCCCACCACATTCCAATGAATCAGCAAAGTCTGTCCTTTTGGAATCAACGTGCAGTACCCGAAGGAACTGTGCCGAATCGAGCGAAATGCTGACTGGATGTATGCGTTTACTCTGTACAAAGGAACAAGACGATCATTAACAACAGCAGCAAGTTGCTTGAGACAGTGAATACACAGACGGCGAAATGTTGTGGTGCATTGAGCCATGCCCTATACAGATCGGGTCGGAATCAGCCAAGTAATGCCAGCCATCTGAATTCTTTCTTTATCCAACACACTTCTCTTTCATTGTATTCAATGTTTACTTCCGTAATTCGATCAGCGTATGTGGAAGCGAAAACGTTTTGATTTTTTCTTAAACCTGCCGATCTTAAAAATCCTTGTAAATATATTGGCTACTAAAGTGTGTGTGGGAGGGGGCAATTGCAGATTTTTCTTACATGGAAATAAAACATTGAACACCACCCATATTTGACCGTAAATTTCGTGGTCAGATAAATTTTTCAGCCAGTCCCCTCCGAAAATGCGCTGGAATTGCGTTTTGTTCTTGTTGGAGTTCACCACTGGTGCACATATTTGCCACCACCCTATGTGAACTGCTGTCCACGTTCTCGAGGACGATCCGCGCTGATCAATCTCTCATTTACTTCGTAGTAAACATGACTGAACAAATACATACAAACCTTCAGCCAGGGCTGGTTACTAGTAATGTATAGGTTACCTCACTGACTGCGCAGAAGATACAACAGCCGTTCACTTAAGTTACACCGATAACCCCGTAGATCAAAACCCTTTAGTCATATTCAAACCATAGGATCAAGAAAACCAACTGAGCAGTTACTGATAAGTGGTGGTGCGTTGGTTGGTAAATTCTAGTGATATTTTCTCAAATTCCCGGCTGAAAATCCTATAGGAAGGCTGCGAACAAACGCGAAAGATTATCAAAGCAACATTGACAGGTGACTGCTTACATGCTCAGCATTATTCCTAAAGGTTTTCCGATTATCTGAAACCTATTTCAGCACCTCCAAAAAGATCAGCGGATAAATGAGAAATAATGCAATTAGTCAGTTCAAGATGGACACAATTTGCGAATCGGACTGGCACGACCATGACACTCACCGAGTATATTCCTGATGCAAACATATCGGATCGGAGACATAGAATTTGACTCGAAACCAAAACGTGTACGGCGGTTGATCTGTTTTTATTGAAAAGAAAACAACTGAAGTATGTTAAAAACACGACAGCGTTCAAAAACAACCTGATAGACTCAAGGTACCAAACTAAAAATGAAACTCAGCACAAAAGTGAATGAGCCATGCTATGTTAATGGTCAGAGATAAGTCACTGAGATGCACAGGTATGCAATTAGCATAACGGGAATAGAGTCATCTATGCCACGTCTTAAAACTCGTAAAAGAGACTTTCAATGCGCCAAATTTCGCAAGTTTTCATGCAAATCAAAGACCATCGTAGAGCAAACTCAAACATAATCCCGCGTACAACTGTCTGTGCAACGTAATTCTGGGACTACGACAGAATCATAAAGACTCTATGAACGTCCGCAATAACTGAGTTTCGCAGGTCAACAACATCAAGTGCGCGTTCACAAACTTCTACAATATGTACTCCCAGACTAAAATTACGGTTAATGGTCACGATAACGCCGAAAGCTTCATGAATTTAGCATGGGATGAACTATCTTGCTGAGTTGGAAATCAGATTATCAAACGCATCGCCGGTATGAAGCGTTCAGTATGCTGCTGTGTCAAAACCACTTTTAGAAACATAGATTGATCAATTGAGTTGAGTGTGATAATACGATCGAGAAACATAGTGATAATTGGTTGACAACATGTATGATGTCGTCCTAGAAATTGGCAAACATTGAAAATTTGATCCTCAGCTAAGGCGAAAACTTGAGTCCTTTACTACTGTTTGTCCCTTGTGCTGCAATGGGTCTATAAAGTAAAATGGAAATCAAAACATTAAATACAAGTACGGTTATTCTAAGTCCTTTTTGGCTCCCGTGTAAGATCCTGGCTCCCATCTTGAATATGAGGGTCACTGACGATTGGATCCAGTTCAGAAGGACGTCCTCGGATGACTATATTGGACGAAACAATTATGTCAGAACTCCGACTGAAATCTAACCGTTCAATTTTAAAGATGTCGGTGTCAGGTTAGATAACCTTAAATCGTTTGAGTCTTAACGTGCAGTTGTGCACCCCGAATAACGAAGGCGATTCGAAGTCCTGGGTCAGCAAACGATATTGAAGACAGGTGGCAGCAACATGATAAAAACAGGAATCCAGATAAACTCGTCTACCAGACGTTCTGTCGAGCTAACCGACTGAAATGATTACAGGTAAGTTCCCATCTGTTTCTCTGACAGTTTTACTGGCAGACGGACAAACTAATTTAATGATACGGATTGGCTTAAAGAGTCTGTTATTAATCCCAAGTGCGAAGGTCACTTCCGTTTCATTAGCTTTTCTCGTTAGCCAATTACAATCCAATTACAATTAAGGATCGTCGTATTGCATGTAAGAATACAGAAGCAGCAGCAACTTCACTACGGTATGCATGGATGTACGAATTCAATTTTACGGCCATCAAAAAGCTATTAGTCTTTAACTTAGGGGTGGTTTCAAAAGTCTTATGCTCCCTAGAGTGTTATCTATGAATACAAAGGTTTCTTGTCAAATCACACATTCTATCCAGTACAACACCTCATTTACCAACGGTCTGCCAAAATTGACTGAGCTGGACCGTCGTCGCCACCGGAGAAGGTCGAGAGCACACCAAATGGCAGGCGTTACCTGGACATGGATTACTTAGGCGTTACAGAGTGCAACCGTGTGTGTGTGTGTGTGTGTGTGTGTGTGTGTGTGCGTGATTGGTCGACGTGAGCGTATGTGGTGGGCTGACCATTCAATCGAAGTTAACCATGAGGGCATTCCCCATCGGCCGCTTTTCACGTCTGGTATATGAATTCAGTTGGTGGGTCTTTTGGTCCCATATTTAAATGGATTTGTTAGGCTTCTGATAAATTTAGAAACCTTTTTGTTCGTCCACTCATGTCAACATGTACTGACCTACCGCCAGACAATCACAGACACGACACCAGCATAAAAGAGATGAGCAAAAATTTGCCAAAGAAGCGTACCTCAATGTTATTTTCCAGTGAACAGAGGGAAGACAATCGAATTTCGTATGGGTTCATTTGCTGTGAAATCATGTTTGGTGCCTCCATATAAAGAACGTTGTCTTAACATCACACCTGAGCTCAACCGAAAAAAACGTTTTGGATGAAGAGGTAAATTGCGAAAAGCTATCCGTAGTCTTGTCTACAATATCCATGCTTTTACTCGAAACATCATCCACATTCATCGTTTTAAAAGCCGCTCTTATAACCAGATGTGAATGGCTCAGTCACACGGGCCGTTCAAACAAGTGCCAGCGGCTCTACTGTTTACTTGCTCCGAGTTTTGTTTCGGCGCAATCGACCTTGGACCGCATGCACGTAGCGTAAGCGCGCACATGTAGAGCCACGTGATCATGTGACGCGAACGGAGCTCGTGTGGTCACACGCACACACACAACCACACACCGGCGGCATGCGGAGAAAGTAGCATAGCAATGTAAAACAATCAGCTTCGGAGTGCAGACCTACGCTCGATGCGCATTAGCATACGAAAGGATGCCCTGACACGCTCACAAAAAGAAACACAAAGTCAATGGCGAAGAGGTTGCATCATTTTAACAACCTCAAGTATGCACAGATGAGCTGTTCTGGCTCAAACTGATCCGGTTTTCATTTTGCCAGGACCGATCGATGTGAGATGAGCTCAAACGGAGCAAACACAGCGATCCCAAATAGTGGCATACAGCTGAACAAAAAATCCACCCTAAATGTCAAATGGAAAACGCTTTCGTGAGCCATAGGTCCGAAAACAGATTTCAGACTTGGTGCCGATATATTTTGGGGATGACAACTCCGGTTCGATGTTCGGATGCAAAACGGTCAGTTGACGGCACTCTGTGAGTGAAGCAGTGAACAGTAATCACTAATTTGTCCTAAAACCTACTATTCTTGAACAGGATTTTCAAGACAGTGCGGAACAGATCACATTAGTTTATTTTATTAATCAGTACAGAGTCGATGAGTATCTCAGATCCTGAAGCAACTCCTAGCAACACGTTCACGCTCTTATGCAAGACAACAGGGTAAGAAGTACATGTACAAACCAAAATGTTTCACCAGGCACCTTGACCTCACCAGCTGAGGTCAAACAGGCACATTCAACGGCGGTTTGATGGCTACGCACGCTTGTGCATTTTATTCCATATACTCAAACGGAACGGAATATTTGAAGTGAAGATTCGAGGATTTAGGTTATTTCAAAACTGAACACCAACCACACTTGATCGCAGCCTTCGCATTCACATAAGTCTTTGGGATAGCCCACTTCGAAAGGAAGCACTTGACTCGAGTTTCGCTCCTATTAGAGCTCATCCGTGGTACATATCCTTGTCCGGAACGGAGTTTTCATCTGACCCTCGTGTTTGTGGGACTGGCCTGTTGACTATAACCCAGCAACCTCACAATAGGCATGATCGGATAATCAAACTTAAACCCTCAGCCTCAACCTTGTATGAACAGTGCTCAGCTTGCCCGATCATTTCGAAAGAAGAATTAACAAGTTCACTCGGTTCCATACAATCGATAACACCGTTATTTTGAAATAACCTACATCTCTACACTACTGATTCAAAGCAAGCTCGGTTGGTTCAATGAAGACAGTGACACCAACCTAACTGAGAAGTCCTGATCATGGAGTTATCGACTGGATAGAACAGAGTGAATTGTTCATTATCCTTTCGGGATGATCGGGCAAGCTGAACACTGTTCATATAAGGTTGTGGTTGAGCGTTTAGATTTCATTATCCGATCATGCCTCCTGTAAGGTTGCTGCGTTATAGTCAACACGCCAGTCCCACAAACACGAGGGTCAGATGAAAACTCCGTTCCGGACAAGGATATGTACCACGGATGAGCTCTAATAAGAGCGAAACTCGAGTCAAGTGCTTCCTTTCGAAGTGGGCTAACCCAAAGGCTTGTGTGAATGCGAAGGCTGTGATCAAGTGTGGATGTTGTTCACTTTTGAAAGAACGGATTATGTAAGTTGTTGGTTACTGTGATAATGGATCGAGTCACTCTATGGCTGATACACTTCAAAGAGAACAGGTCTTAATAAACACAGTCAATTATGTTTCCGGACGACATAGACAAACCGATCAGAAGGTGTTACTCTCATCAGTTCACGCTGGAATATTACTAAATTAGACACTTCAAGAAGCTGTCGTTCTTGATTTTATCTACAAACATGTTCCCACTTCAATCTGGCACCGATGGCCTTACATGCAGTGTCCCTAGATTGCAAAACGTCCAGACAGATGTGGCATTAAAAAATCAGAAAGCAATTATAACAGTTGTCTTTACGCAAGTAGTGTTCACGGGGTCGTGGTCTAGTGAGTAATGGCATCCAATCGTGTTGTGGAAGGTCATTTTTAGACTAATTCTACCAGGTCCGTTCAAATATGAACATAAGCGGCTTATGAGTGTGCATCATAAAAATTACAACACTATCACTTCAGCTTTTTTCTAGTGAGACGAGCACACTCTTTTCCGTAAATTCCCATTTTTGAAGCTGTGAGGGAAGCATTAACAGAATAAAAATGTTATATAACCAATTTAAGTATCATTCATTGACAAATGCGCGCCCATCCTGGTCGAACGTAGATAAACATGGTTTTTCAGTTTGGGCTGGACTGACAAGACAAACATTCAGTAAACCACGCACGCTGTCTTCTTTAAACGGTATTAATGGATGTTCACTGATCAAATTGTTAGACGATTCATTAAAAGAGGAAAGGTCAGAGTTATCACATGACCCACTTCGACAAGGTGGATAATTACTTTAAATATATTTGCCTGAACTGTGAGAAGATAGTAATAATGACAATTATTATTGTTATTACTGCGACTAAACAATATTTCGGCTGACAGTTCACATTTTTCACCCAAAACCGATTAATATACCGAATAAGCCAAACATGGCTTCTTTGCCAATGAACAGTATTGACCAAACAGTCGGTAGATTATTCCGACATCCAGTGGGATGTGACACACTAGAAAGACCGTCGGCAAATTTATCCCCGATACTCAGATGGTCTGGTAAACCATGATGACCGTATTTAACGTCGCCGACTCTAGACATATAGATAAGTGACCTCGACAGCAACTTTCCACCATTTATATATGGTCTGCGAAAACAAGCGACAAGCTGTACGAGCAGTGGGCAAGAACTCCACAACTGATTTCCGAGTTTACAGTGAGCACAATCGTTTTACATCAAACGTGAAACGTCTAACTATCGTGAATACAGAAAGAATATGTTTAGACCACCATGAAATAATAAACTGATTTCGAGATGAGAAGCGATGTGTAAAGAAAATTGGCACAGAGCATTTTGATTTATTCTCATTAGTCGTTATGTGCAGTTTGTATGCAATTTGCTGGTTTGACGTTGGCGACTGATGTGAATAAATCGATATGTTAACTTCTTTACTCTGTTTTGACTGAATACATGAGAGCGAGTCAATGTTCGAAATAAAGTATTCCGACAGCTTTAATCTGACTGTGACTAAATTAATATGTTTGCTTTGAAAATATCCGATGCATGTTCGATCAGAAATAAGCTGGCAACAAGACAGCATTTCAGAAACATACAATAAAAGAAGAGAAATGGCGGATGAGTTGCATTATTCGAGAAGTCAGTGTTGTTTAGGGTCATCGTAGAGGTTGAACCATTGTAGCATACAAACTGTCGACGTTCCGTACAGTAAACACAGGACATGTGAGATGTATACAGCAGTATTTAAGGAGCGGCGACAAAGAACGCTTCCTAGTGCATTACTTGCGTTGTTTTAATCCAAACAGCATGCAAACACCTTTGTTTTCGGTAGTCCAAAAAGAAAAGAATTATATCTATATGAGCAGAAATTTAAAAGTTGAACAGTTAATTCCCCAGGCCAACTGTTTTCTCTCGTAATAATGTGAACCAGATGGTAATCTTACGAGGAAAACAATTTTAAAATTGTCAAGGTTACAGAAAAACAAACAATGGGCATAAAGTGCAACGAGTCTATTCACGTCACAGATCTGATACAGATATTTTTATATTCACTGGTCATTCATTGGCTGTCCGTTGAAAATATGTGCGTGTGAAACGTAAGGTAGGTAACGTTGTTAAGTTGAACTAGACAAATTTAACTGCAGACGCACTCTAAGTACAACAATCGATGTCAATTTTGTACTTGTGAGGCCAAAATCGCATGGTTATTCAACTGACTGATCTAGGATAACACATCATGCTGTGAACTATTACAGCTGCACTATTTGTAAATCTATCCCCATTTGAAACGTATCGTTTAACACTATAATTATTGTGTACACAACGTCAAAGTCCGGCAGGTTACATTTCAGTCAAACGGTTTAAAAAATTAACAACGTTAATCAATGATCATGTGTACATTAGTGCGTGTGTATGTTTGTGAACTCACCTGAGCACTGTTTCCGTATTTTCTTAGTGGGATCGAGCCATTTCTGATTCATATAACGCGTACGAATGGGAGCAGGGGAACATGTTAAGATCACAGACGGGTAAAACATCTTTTTTCGTAAGAAATACTGAGGAAAGTCAATATCTGTTACTACTAAACCTAATATACGCCTGAGGTAACTATCCACTAGATCACATCTTGTGGACACATTTCGAACGGGTTGGTAAAATTAACATGACATCACTCTATCGTTTACAATACCTTAGCATCTGAATATTATCCAATGATATGATTTTCAGAACTCTATGAGTTTCGACTGTTTTATAGTAAAGTGATTACAAAAAATGGGTAAAACAGTTTGTATCGATCATTTCAAGCGCACTTGTAAGTAAACATAAACCTAACAGATACCACATTATTTGGAATAGTAGTGACATCTCAGAAAGATGTATTCATTAGGTAGTCGTTCTTGGACATTTTATTGTTGATGTCGAGGCTTTTCATAAAGCTTCTATAATCTTACTGCTCTCTGAAGGTCTGTGTCCAGCAGGAAGAAACAAACCCACTTTTAGATAGACCAAGATGTTGATGATCAAGAGGGAAAGTTTTACAGATGCAATCTACACACGAACAATAAAGAAGCGTATCTACCGACAGCACGAAGCTGATTGAACTTATCCCTGTGGATAATTACGTCAAGATGGTGAGACCACAGTCAGATACCAAAAGAAATAACAATATGATAAGGGAATGTAAGGCATTCTGTACCGTATGGTGTTCAGTAGCAAGAAATGAAATTTTCGAAAATAAATAGCCCCGACAAATACTGCTGATACTGACCATCGAAAGCCTACCTGAACAGAACTGTAAGTTTTTCATGAGTACTACAGTACTCGTTTGTTGACTTTCAGAGCAACATGTTCTCTTCCGGTCGATCACACTTTTACTAAAATCTACTTAATTTTTGCAACCGATTCAAATTTCAAGCTATTCAGTCCCACCAACATACCCACCCACCCCCAAACTAGCCGTCTATTCAGAAAAGATGAAATTCTTAATGAATCCTACATCATATAACACTATGTAACAATAATAAGTATAAATGGATTAGATATTGACACGGAGACTGACTTTAACATCAAATGAACAGCTAGACATGCACACGACGCCTACTCGGCTTCCCGATGCGTTTAGGGCGGAGCGTTCTAACAGAGTGTGGTAGGATAACAGCATCTGTTGGTCTTGGCTCAAAACACACATCTTCACGACACCAAGCGAAGTCCTCAAGCAGTTTGACCGTCACTGTAATGAAGTTGTTTGCAACCTTCACTGTCGTCACTAAACAAATGTTGCACCTCATACGTTGAAGTAAGTCTGTGGGATGCTTGATAAAGAGTGGTTGGAGTTATTTTCTTCTACCCAGTTATCCCGAATTTCGACTTTTTAGATTTTTCTGGTTTGCACCATCGCAACTGAAACTGTTATAATTCTCGTCAATACTTCGCTTTAAATACTCTGATAAAAAAACCGACGTATCTGTCTCCTACTACCTATTTCATTCCTACAAGTTTTAGAGCTCCTATGAAATTCACAAATAATGATTTACTATATGTGACGTTTATACTGTCGAAGCTTAAGCTATGAACCTGTGTTTTGGTTATCGGATTGAAGGAGCCAGTTTATTCTGAACAACCACGTTAGGTACTCACGATTATGGCAGCCTCTCCAGATTGTCGTCCGTTGAATATAAGTCCAAAGAAATCTCTTTCCAATAGTTCCAAATAGTCAAACGTAAGATCCAGCAGAATTTGGCCACGGCAATACTTCTGCAATACAAAAATGAAAACATAACCCTATACAAAACGTGCCGCGTCATTAAATTCTAAAACAAAGAAAGATAGCAAAAGCAAATTAACCATTAAAAAAGGTAGGATGTGCACATCAGCTACTGTTCAAAATCTGACGAAATTCATAGTTGACCTTGATCAATGAACCCTAGCCTCGTCCTTGTTACAGCATATCAACAGCATAGTTTCAGTTACGGGGAAGTTTATTCGGTATCTTCCTCAACAGGAGATAGTTTCTGTTGAAGCGGTTTCATTTTTAGCGAAAGCATCTTAGTTCCCCATGGTATACTGAGGGACACCTTTGAATAAGACTACAATGTTTGATAAAATTATCAAAACGTGTGTATATTGTTGATTAGAATTGAGGTATGCAGAGTATGGTGAATTTAGATTTTCGATAATTTACCACAGGGTCAGTACAATTATAACGGACATTAAAAAGAAACTAAGATGTCTAATCGATAAAAATCAAAGTCCCAAAAATTACACTCATAATAGTATAATTTATTATCCTACACACAGGCTGGATTTAAGTCCTGTTGTCGAGATCATATGAGGAGTAGAAAAAACTTTCACGGCCAGGGAGTTATATGACATGAACGAGCTGTTTTCATAACCTCCGAATACATGGTGGAGATCCAAATCCATTTTCTCTCAATGACCAATTACGGAAAATTGGTTATCAATATAGACTCACTGTACAAAGCATGATCATCACATCAATTAGGGTCTTTGATTATAGCGTTTAGAATAAACCTGTATTCATCTCCCCCATGTTCAAAGGAAACATCCAGATAACAGATGGACTAACGTCCATATCTGTCAGTAAAACAAACGTCTCTTCTTGCATTAATGGAGAGCCGATTCACCCCCATAATTATGTTATGAACCGCCCTTAAAATCAGGCCGTCTGTCCATGACTAGCCAATGTTTGCACTTTTTCGTTTGCTGCTGGTGCACAGTAAAGTTTATCAGTGGAACAATTAGACGTCAGTCTAAGTAGATTAGATAGCATCATCCAAATTGAATCACAATCGGAGTTACACAATCAATCAAAAGTGCAGTCTTGTTGTATCTTGTCGTGAACACTCATTGAGTGCACACATGTCGGAAGCTGTACGAGACGTATATAAACTTGAAATCGATAAACTGAAGCCAGTCAGAAGGCGGACAGCAGACCAATCTCGAAAGATCTAACGAAACAACATGCCTTGGCAGCAGGAACTCTGAGGGAAAATTACATTATTATTCGTTCCAAGCAAGATAAAAGTACTAGAATTGTTTTATTTAACGAATTACATAACACAAACAAGTCGGAGATTAGAGTAGATGGTAAGGCCAATTTAGAGAGGATGGAGAGTGAAAAGAGTTACGCCTTAAAAATAACGAGAACAATATCAAAAGTGATGCGCTCTATGAAAAAAAAACAGGGTAATTGACCTTTCAACTTTTGAACACATTCGATTCGCTGGAATCATAATTTTCAGGCTTCATAGGTTACCTGAAGTTCTCAAAATTGGGATAGCTCTTTGGCCAATTCTAGAAGTGTGCAACTCAGCGTAACACCTGCTGACAAAATGATTATCGCACTTCCGTGAACCCGTCAGGCAAACGTTGTCGAAACAAATGACCTACGGGATTCCCTCGAATTCGTTGGTGCCATCAACGGCTTTAATTTATTTAAAAAGAGAGTGCTCTCTCTGAACGTATGATCTTTGTATACAAATGTTCTATTGTAAGAAACCATAGACTATTAACGTAGTTATTCCGTGTCCATACGTATTTAGCTGAAATGGGAAAGCGGTCGTGCTATACTACTCACGCCATTGTTATTCAGTGGTGAGACCACAGTGTATATTTTGACATTGAAATGGTCGCTTGAAAAATACGCGAAGAAACGTCTGAGTGCAACATTGCAGGAAAGTAAAGGAACTGAGCATTGACGTCTAGGGTAACGTGACGGTCTGGGCTCAGTACCGTGCGCAGATGAATGTTGTTGTTTGTTATCTTGTTGAAACGTATAACCCATGTGTTGCCTCCCTGAATGAAAAACCCTTGCGACTTCCGCGTTCTTGGCTCACAATATTTACACCGTACAACACATATTCAGCGAAGTACTTATTTAGCAAATGAACGGTGTCGCAATGAAATCCTCAACAGGGCCGTTGATCGCGGACATCTTCACAGTGAAACATAAAGGTAACCAGGTAGAAGATACAGTGTTTTTAGCGGTAAGTGGATAACATCTTATGTGCAGTTAACGAACATACTAGTACAAAAGATAAACGTTTTCAACCCGGCATATATTATTTTTTGGCACACAGTGGAATTTGAAGCTAAAAATCAACTAGCCATCCCGGGGGTGCTCATTCGATGCAGTGCTGATGAATATGCTCAGGGTACAGCTCGTAGAAAAGAAACCTGAAATGGCCTGTACGTCCATTTCAGTAGATTTGTCCCAATGACACAAGAAAAAAAGCTTATAAACTGTTTGAGCCATACAGTCATGAAAATATGTACACAGGATACGACTTTCGATTAACTGTCTTGCCTGTGCGCTGTTTTCTTGCAAGAAAACCACCTAGAGCAGTTTGTAAACAATGCAACGTAGCGTAATGAAAAGAGGCACAAGAAGGCAATGGCGGGCAAGAAAGTGTTAACATTAAAAGGCAAAATGCTTTTGAAACAATTAATGGATTACTCAGTTATGGCGTCAACAGGGCGCCCACTCTATTATCGTCCCAGGGCGCCTCCGTCGTGAGAAAGAAGAAAAAAGTCCACTCTACTCAGTCCTAACTAGCGGAACTGTTCAAATCGGTTGAGACTTTTTTTATGCCGTTATGCCCAAGTGCGGTCCTGACTCTTTCTCATGATGTGGTGGGAATGTGTGGTCATTACGCGCCCTATAAATAGCCTGCACTTGTCGCCCTAGCCGCACCCCATTTTGGAGCGGAATAAAGCTTCTTATTTCGAATGCGCTTTTGGCTTGCCTTAGGAACGACTACGGGACAGTCGCCGTACTTTTTGGGACCGAGGTTTTTGCGTTAATATTTACCGGGGCGAGAATCCGAATTCTGCCAACCGAATTACGATAGCTAGAACGAACCAGCGTACCGTTTGGAAGGGTTTACAACAAGAACCTTCTATGTTGTCGAACTACACATTTGTTTTAATCCCGTTCCAGTCAAAGAGAATGGCAGAATAACATTATAACCATCGTTTCATAATGGCTCGGAAACACCTTAAGAAAGAAAATGTTACGTGGATGATTGCATTCTAGCGAATGCCGGTTAGTTAGTTTAGTGTTTAGACAACCTCGAAACCATTGATCAAGTGTGGTCTGCGTCCTTCTGCTGTCTGGCAGAGGGGCATTTTGTTCATATTACAGCCAGGATACTTTAATAACTAATTGTAGGCGTTCAAATGCAACATTTTCTGATAATTTCTACGCACTAACATTTAAAATAATTAGACCTGAGAACCACTGGTCAAATGATACGACGACAATTTCTGATGGGCATTGGGTTGATGAGATTTATGGAACATAACTATTGCCGAATAACATTTAGACCAGGTTCCTTAGTCTGACGCAGATCAGGTTTTCGCTTATTACAACAATGTGTGTGAATTTTTCAAGAACGGATCTTCTATCTCATCGATTCGTCCTGCGGCTACTTTCCACAAAAGCTGGGTTGAACTGACAAAATTGTTGTGCTGTTTCTATCTGGTGGTGGGGTGGGCTAGACCTTCTTCAATCCCCAAAAAGTATGTGCCATATGATTCTGGGATGTTTTTCTCCTCCAAGAAGTTAGCTAACGCAAAAATGTCATGAGATGTTAAAAGTGTTCTTTAAGCGGAAATGTTTCTGAACAAAAGGAGCACCGTGCAATCTTGAATCATCAGATGGTAAAGTGAATCAGATGACTATTAGCTGTCCAGCGTTTAGAAGTAAGTTCATGAAGATTATACTGTCGACATTCAATCTACAAGGTGCCCCTTCTGGTTTGTTAAAAGGCATGCCAGTCAGTCAGACCCGCTGGATATCAAGTTACCGTTTAATCGATTAGTTGACCACTGACGTACGCCAATGAATTACCGAGGTCATATTCTGAAACTAACTCTTAATTAGTGATTCAGTGAACAACACGTTGGTGAGAGGCTGGGAGCTCATGTTCCTAAGGTTTGCTCGGGATTCATCCGAAGTAACGCAGGCATCAGTTTTCTTGAAAGGTAATCATGGAAGGGCAGGTGTACCACCGCTATCTAGGATCACACTGTTGTCAGGGGAATGATCAAACTTCGGAAACAGGAGGAACAAGGGCTGTTTATCTTAGCGATCAATTCGGATAAGAAAATGTGAACTGAACAGTGCCATAAATTTTAGAGGCATTGACAACGACTGGTGCCAGCATATTCTGCTGAGCCAACACCCTACAGAAGAAGTTTGTCTAGCCAGAATTCAAGGCCATAATTTATATGACTTTTTCCCTTGACCTCACAGGCTGTTTTGGTCCACAAAACTGGAAAATGTCTCTGTGAATCCTTCCAAGGAAAATACATAAGTCGGAGTCATGTTGCTCCAAAGTTTTCGGTATCCGAGTGTGTGAAGATCAAGAATTTCCAGCCGATATTCACAGGTAAAGTTACAAAGACGTAATGCTGTTTTTGTAGCAGCTCGTTGGACGCACCCCAACGCATTTTTGTGCCCTTTATAGTGTCAGTAAATACCCACGATTTAGCATGTTCGAGCGAAGGTCGGACAGATTTCGTAAACAGTTTGGAAGGCCTCTTTGCCTGTAGACAGAATGTTCGTTTTTTCATGCTCAAAACAATATTGCTACTGTAGGATGTTTCCTTCGTGTCAATTAAAGAGAGACGGATTGAACAACAGTCAGATTCCTAGATTTTCATGATGTCCGTCTCAGCAATCACTAGAGCCGTAAGTATTGTGAACACGTTCCCCCATCCCAGAAAAAATACATGTGTACACACCTATTGTCAATGATAAAAAGATAACATTGTTGTGACCATTGTCTAAGAGCACCAAAGTCAGTTTGAAGAAGTCTGGAACCATGAGAGTTCCATATAATAAAGTCATCCACAAGCAGCGGTTTTACGATTTAGCATGTAAGCTCATTTTAAGAATCACCGTTGGATTTAACTTTGTACTGATGAGAATCCGGCATGCATTCATGCTTGAACGGGGAATGGAACTCCGGCTCTCATTTTAGGCCTGATCTATTCACTAACTACGAGCTTATATGAGTAATACTCAGGTTGCCCTCTACAGATTAAGTATCTGTTCGTCACTAAGTAGGTTAGTCTAATGTCATTTGCGAGGCTGAATCACAGCCTCAATCATAAAAAACACCGAGAAAATTGATAGGGTCTATAGAGACAAAAGGCCCGTATCAAAGCAGATTGTTTGGTGCTTCATCGTCAATAGGCAGATAGCCTTCTTAACAAACTGAACAAAGTAACTTGTAGGAAACACTAAAGTTCCAGGTTTTGTAACCATTGTGGTATGTTATACACAGACAGTTGCTTGGATTAATAATACAAATGTTACGATCTAGTCAGTTGATTCAGCAATATTAAACTTCTCGTTATAAGACTGTACAATAGGACTAGCAATGTTGGACTCTTATCAAATTGCAAGAGTACAGTGGGTAAATACAAAAGAGGTTCACCATTTTATTACGTAAGTTTCCAAGACGATGTTCACTTCTTGTGGTGATGCTTGTGAGGTCAAGAGTACCTCAAGAGAAACTTGATGTGGAGAGATTGTTGTTTCAGTGAACTTATTAATAACAGTGGCCCTTAGGAACTGGCCTACTCAGTGGATTAACGTAGTCGATTTGTGCTATCTGGCTCCATGTAGAAATTTCGACGGACGCCTTGTCAAGAAGGGAAGTCACGGAACCGAAATCTGCTTAAGGAAAAAAAATTGCTGTCTACCAATTTGATAGGAGATATTGTAGAGGAGCACAATGTCGAAACGAGTCACGACCTTAGAGATGGAATCGACTACCAAATATACGATAAGAGATAACCCAAAGATTCCGTGTTAATAGAACCCCAATTACAACAGAAAAGCAGCATACCTCTATCAGTCCTTTCATAGTCTGCTAGCCTGTTTCAATGGTCAATGCAGTCGCTTGTCATTTGTCAACCTCGATAAAACAAATTGGGACTGTGTATTTCATCATAGAAATATTGAAGTTTACATCTGATTAGTCTGAATCTAGGCATGGATGGGTTGCCTGGCAGATTGTGGGACAAATGCCATCAGAAATAGACCACGTCAATGAAAATATTAGTAAACTGAAGCCAAATGATGTGATTTCGACGAAAAGTACGCCCTATACGGATAGGCGCAACCATGCTGGACAGCTGTTTTGTTAACTATGTTCGCAAGCTGTACTCGTCTAGGAGGTATGTGAGCGTAAGTCTTACATTCGAGTACTATTTTCTTTGGATAACTTGAAGACCAGCTCAGAAAAGTGTGCCGAATGAGATGGTTTCTCTTGTAAGCGACCGATAACTAGAAGAGACGGCATGTGCTTAAAATTGTGACGAACTAAAAGTGATAAGCATATTCTGTTTCACATCATGCCACGGCCAGTTAACTGTTCTAGACCGACTGGGGTCATTTGACACGCCTATGTGTGAATGTGTGTATGCGTGGCGCGTACGCCCCGAGACACGAAGGCTACTCTTTCTAGTTTCTCTAAGAAAGTGAATGAGGACTGATGGCTAAAGACACTGTTCCTTCCATGTCCTACAGTATACTTTGAACAGTTAAGGTGATAATACAGAATATAAGATATTTGTGTACACTCATTCACACTTCTTGGGATTATTGTCTTCTGATCATAAATTGTACAAAAATGTCAAGCACAATAACAGATGGGATCTGGAGCAATTTACAGTTGACGGCATATGAGTGAATGTCACTCGGCTCATCATCGTGACTGTGAATAAGCGGTTCGTTAGCATCGACTTGAACCGTAAATGCAACATCGTTTTCGAAACCATCAATCAAAGACAGACCAATAAAATGTGCCAGATCCACAAGTGAACGTGTAACTCAAGGCCAACTAAAAACTTTCATGTATACGTGTTCGTTCATCGAACGCTTCTAACTACATTACGTCAAGAAACTGCATTGTGGCTATCGGGATGGATACGTTTGCGCCTCCATGAGAGACCCACAGATGGTTTGAGTACATCAGTAGAACCGCCGCTAAATCACGGTGGACATATTATCCAAGACAGACAACCAATGCGAACAGACCACAATAGTATAACGTGTTCATTTTTTTGCACGAGACAATGGTGCATACAATGTGCAAGAAATCAAACATCCGTCAAACTATACTTTTTCCCGAATCCCAAAGAAGCAGCATAGTATGTTTTCAGAAAGGAATTTCACACCGTTCATGGATTACCCAGATGGTACACCCAGTTATATCCTGCACACAGCAAGGAAGCAGGGTAGGAGGCCATCTAACGTCGAGATTTCCGCAAACGTAAAATCCACCGCAGTTTTCCAAAGAAATAAGGTGATTTTCAGGGTAAGCCGTGGAGATTATCGGGTTAAACATTGCCGGCAAACACTAAAGATATCCGCCTAGACTCAGGAATTTTGTTAAAGTTATCGTGTCATGAAAAGTTACCAGAATGCAAACTCACATCAACTTTAAACGAAACGCAAGAGGAGTCTAACAGACACACGGTGCAAACCATGGTATCCACGTACACCGTGTGTTGAGACTGTTCAGCTTCCGCAACGTTGTAACTGCCACCGGATAGCATAGTGGATGGTATTGGAATAATCACCGAAGAACAGACAACATCGCAGGCAGAGTCCAAGGAAGAAAGTGTGACGTCAAGTTCTTAGAGAGTAGTTATCATACGGATACATTGAATTCCTGCGAATAGTGAAGCATGCAAACCGATCGACCGTTCATTTGGATGGAAAAATCTGAAAATAGAAAAAACTGAAGTTCTTTGCTAACAGAAAGATGGATAGTTAACAACGCACAAGGATTCCAACACAAAAATTGCCGTTCAAAACGTAGCGTGCTATAGTATAGATGATGCAGAAACACAAAACCGTCGATCTACCAAATAACGACAAAATTGTCCAGGTAAGCATCAGTCACAGGCTTCTGAATGTCTGTAGTACATCTCAAGTTGACACATTGATAAAAAATTCCTAGGTGTGACGACTTAAACATATTTTATTTAGTTTTTCTTACCACCCTTCTCTGTTTATGTTTTTATGAGCTGATTAGTATTGAACTTCGTGCACCGTTCTCTGCAAAAGGTATCCAGCTGATAATATAAAAGGTAGAACAGCTTACACCGATGCGTAACTACTACACAACCATGAAGAAAGAAGGAAAGTCTCAGCCAAGAAAGAAAAAGAGAAGGGAGAGGACCTAACTACTGAACAACCATGTCGACACTCAAGCATACAACGGTAAGGTGCGTACATTTTGCCAACAAACAACACAACCATAAGTAAGAAATAAAGTGTCATCAACAAGGCTTCTACGGCTTCTACTGCTCTGCGTCATTGAATTCACTTATACTACCCACAACTTGAACAAACAACAGCAACACACACGCCACTGTGTCTGAATAACGGCCATTTACCATGAGGCATACGGGAGAGGAACCCGACCAGAAGCAGCCAAATCTTAAGGGGCCGACTTCATTTGTCTATATCAGGTCAAAAGTGATCTCGTTCTGACCAGCGGAAATTTCTATCGGCTACAATTTCAACTCAAATAACAGTGTCGAACGACATTCGTTCAGCCTTCGATATTGGATGAGTCGCCCAAAATGCAAACAACATACTTTCACTTAGGGTGTGTCCAATCTGCAGTACTCCGTTGGAATCTGTCGTGACCGCATCAACCGCAGATGGTTGCAAGTGAACACTCGATGTCTATGATTGTGATAGTATTCCAATGTTCCAGACAGCATAGTCATTTGTACAAATTTGGAGTGGCCTATAGCCTATAATACAAGTGCTAATACAGGCTTATTTTGCGATGCACCTGGTCCGAGTTAGATTTTGCTTCCTATAATCTTCTCCCACTTCACTTCCTCATGTCTCATACTTCCATAATCTCAATTGTTTGCTAAGAGGCTACCGCTGAATGTACTTCTATTCTGTTTAGCTTATGCTCCGCTGGTGTTTTTCTGCGCAGAGTGAGGTGCAAACAAATATCGTAGGCCTCCTCTAACTTGTAGTGTTTGTAACCATTTTAATGATTATGTCTGGATATCTGTTCATATTCAACAATGACACAGCAGCTAACATCATAGTCATGACGAGATAAGAGGAGGTAAATTGATAAATTTCCAGATCTTGAAAGTAATGAGAAGATGAAACTAATAACATGGACATCAGTGATTGGGACGCTTGCCATTTTCGAATGTGCCACTAAACGACAATGCTCGGTAGCCTTTGGACTAGAGGCTGACAACCGGAACTCACCTAATAAGTCAGGTCTAAAATTGAGACTCTTATGTTCCAGATACAGTTGACGAACTGACCATAGGGCTATCACTAAGAACGATGTGGTGGGAGGTAAACTGGCAACTGTAAGAAGGATCCAAGAGAAGAGTGTCTGTACAACACAACTGTTATACCCTGTGAGCTGCTGAATCTATTCGTCCGCCATCATCGCTTTTGCCGTGTTCCTGTTACACACTGTTGATGCCTATTGACTGAAGGCAGACGCTCTCTGAAAGTTTTTCGTGTGTGAAACACTGACAATCACTAACGTCTTTACTACAATGTCTACAGTGTCTGTATCGGTATTAGTTAGCATTTGGAATCATAAACTACAGAATTATTCATTCACACCTAAAGTCTGAAGAGGAGCTCTTGAAGAGTGTTCTGCTTGCGGATGGATACTCGGCGAAATTTATTGAAACTCATTGCAAGGAACGAGTGGCTAACCTTCAACCACAGTCAGCGCCGAAGAAGCAGATTTTTATCACCCTTCCTTACACAGGTGACCAAAACATTACTGACGTAAGTCGACGGTTAAAGTCAGCCATTGATCGCACATATCCCGCAGCGGAATTGCGCTTGTTGCTTTCCACTCGCAGGATGAGTCTTCACTGTCCCGATCGTTCTTTCTCGGAAAACTCTGTCTCTCGTGTTATTTACCAGTTCACTTGCAGCTACAGCGACTCATACATTAGCAGAACGGGCCGAAATTTACGACAAGGGAAGGCGGAGCACATCCCCAAGTGGCTAGTGCAAACAATGACTCAACGCGGGTCAGTATGCCAACACTCGAACAGAAATCCGGCGTCTTCGATCGCGAAAAACTTAATTGCATTAGGTCATGTCGTTGACCTCGTCACTTCGTTCATGGTCCTATTGCGCAACCGTAATCCTAGGCTGTTGGCGTTCTCCGAGGCATTGTTGATCAAGCGTCACGCACCGGCCCTTTGTTGGCAAAAGGTGCTGACGCAATCAATTTCGTCACCGTGGTAGTGAACCCTGATTACTCCCATGTTGTTGTTCGTTCATTTCATTGTTTTGTCGCCATGTCCTTAACCTACATAACTGAATGTTTTATGTATTCGACTGATGAGAATAAACGAAATGTTTGCATCTCGCAATGTATGTCTTTTTGCCGTCTTAATGAACTGGATAAAGGGGATTCAATGTTTCAAATCATTCATTCGTTCGGCTGGCAGGTGATGTGATTCATTTACTCCAATCATATGCACCAGTGATAACGAGATAAAAGTGCGCGATCTATGGACCTTCTAACTGCCGATGACGTAACATGTTTTCAAGCATGTGTCCTTTCAGACCACAAAAGCGATGAGGTCATCGTAAATGTACTTTGAGTGTAACCGGAAGGACAGCCACACCAGTGGATGAAAACTGTTTTCCATATGATCATGTTGTCTCAAAATATGTATTGACACTTACTGGTAAGCCTAATCTATACACTTTTCAGAAGTCAGCAATAAATTCTACTGTCAAGCCTTGGCTGATGGTAGAGAGTATACGGGTTGGTCACAAAGCAAAATGTTCCACTGCTCAAGAGTGAGTTAAAACAGAGTGGCTTGATTTCAACACAGGCGCCAGGTCGTCGAACTTCGAAAGTAACATGTGTGATTTGAACGTAATCTTGGGATTAGTGAGCTGTGTACGAAGTTGTTTTGGCAGCAGAGAACTAAATACAATTGATGGAATAAAAGAAGCATCGCAAGTTTGCCTCTTTCACTGGCAACCTCCTGACATCGGTGTGAATTAGACAGGTTCGTTTCGGGGGATGGGGGGGAAGCACGCGAAGTCGTCTATCCAATTTGGACAGGATTTGATACATCGTTTAGATGGATAACTGTCTCAAGTTTTGATATGAGCTACAAAAATTGCTGACTTAACTATCAAGTTACTGAGCCCACAGTCATGATTTAAAACTCCAAGGAGCACTGTTTAAGAAATTGGGGGAATAGTCAGATTAGTTCACATACGCGTCACTTAAGCATGTCACATGGTAGTAAATGTCCAGAAGCATTAAATCCCACTTAAAAAACTATCGCGTTCTTAAACAGTGCATTGCTAACTAAAGTGAAAACTAGATTAACCGTGATCAAAGGAGTACAAAGAACTGTAAATGGTATGAGTGTCCCGTATGAATTTAAGGTTCATCATGAGACTAATTTTATTCATGCACAATTCACGAAACTATTCTTAGTTCATCAGGCTTCGTGTAATCAGTCAGCGAAAACTGGGAGTGATGAGATGTTTTAAGTTCAACTAAAGTCAAATTAGAATAGATGTTAACCATAGCCAGACTATGTCACGTGGGTAAATGAAGTATAACAAACTCAGGTGTTCAGGCGACTAAACACGTCAACGATAATGGCTAGTAGAACACGTATGTGTGCACTAGTATTACGATGATCCATCAAAAATAGTTACCAAAAACAACATGAAACGTTGTACATCTTACAATCTCTTTCCCTGACATAAATCCGTTAATCTTTAATGACCGGATATAAACTTTTCGGGTGGACTTTTTTTATTAGAAGAGCACTGGAACTAGAAGCCATAGGAATTATTTATCTACTGCCAGCCAAACGCACAGTTTGAATTCTATAGTTACAAGGATAATGAAAACTTCAGCTAGATAATAAAAAGTTCGGCTTCAAAAATGAGAAATTTCTTGCTCAGAACGTTTGGTCAGGAGAAAACGAAGTCAGCCAGGGGCGCTTAAGTTTCACTGACTAGTGTAGACAGAAGCTGGACAGTTTAATGGGAGGTTATTAGTTTCTGTGAAAAGAAGCAGATTTCTGTTTCATGAACAAGATGAAATTTTGATATTCATAAAGCAGATAGTTCCTAATTCAACCTGGGGTACAATATAAACCCTTTCAGAACGAGAAGGGTACATTTAATGAGAGTGTAGCGATGAGAAAAACAAGCTAGACATTTTTACAAGCAAACCACAACAACAGGGCCAATTCATTAGAGGGACTGTGCTGACACTGCATGCAAAACATGGTTTGCTTCTGTCTAAAGTGAGACGGTGCAAACTATTAGAGCCTTCCTTACCTCCAACCACATCTCAGTGACGTCCTGAATACCGTTTAATTCAACTGATGTGTAACACCCAAACTAGAGAAAATACATGTAGGTACGACTCGTCACTTTGCACTGCGATAGACTAACAATGTGCATGAAGAGTAATGTAGTTCTAAAGACGATACATAAATAACTTGCCAACTATAAATTGTCTAAATTAAAGATGAACCTCGTGCATCGTGCCGAATCTGGTGAGACGATAAAGTAGATAATATGGAACTCGCCATCTAAGAAGACCAAACCAATCAATCATGGGTTTTCGGTTCAAAAGTATCAGTTGAACAATGAAACCTCAGTAAATTTTCATACATGTTAACCAGAATATGGAAATAAGGGTAAAAACAATATAACAGAAATTGAATTGCGAAAACCCTGTACTTTGGCTAGACCGGAACCAGCGACAGTAACATCATGACCAAGCGTGGGTGACTGTGTCAAAATGTGAAATTTACAACTTCCCGGCGTGGCTACATGGCTAAGTTGGTGAGGCTGTTGCAACACTTGGGCATGCCGTTTCTGTCACTGGCACGAATTCCGTCGAAGACCGTACTGTTCAAAATTGGATCTCTTCAAAATTAAGTAGTTTGCCAAAAGGATTAAAAAGTTCAATGGTTCAAAGAAGAACGTTCCCAACTCCGTTTCACTTTAAAAATGTGAGAACGAACCCTATGGCACATTTTTACACAAATTTTTATTCCGTCAATTGCGTACACAATTCAATTTGAAAGACGTGTCGGCTATACCGACAGTTAATTCACGGGTTCGAGACTAGTGATCAATTGTACCCCGATCCAGTCGGTTTTCTGCCTACGGTATCAAGCAGACACTGCTGATGTAAAAGAGAATCAGTGTCAACAGTTGCAGCACTTCTCGTGGGGATTACAGCAGGTATCAAAAAAAGAGCCCACCTAGCTATAACGAAAGTATACTTACCAGAACATTCTAATTCAGCTGATGGTCTACATCTCGTTCATTTCTCAAAACGCATAGCAATGGGGTAATTTATTCATGCACCTCGAGTAACTGTTTCTCGGAAATCAGTATACAACCCAATTTGCATTCCACCTGAGACACCACTCGGCGTGAACATTTATTGGATTGGGTTGTACATCAATACAAAAAGATTGTACTACGCACTAAATGGATAAATTCTCTGCAACATCAGACTCATGACATACATGAAATAACCACAAACCGTCAACTACGCAGAAAAGAAAGATATATATGGGTAAAATGGGGAGAAGTAACTCGAAGCATTTCGGTTGCTTCCCACCGTCGTAGTCAAAATACATTACACATTGAAAAACGGACATGAGAACTTTCAAAGGAAAAGTATATAGACCGCCAATAATATAAATAGCGCAACGCAAGTACTCAATTCTCCCTCACACTATAAAGATGTATACATTCGCAGATATATGCACATTCAACCTTGAAGCTTCTATGCACCTACCCGCAACTCATCACAGAGTATTGTGGTCTACACTCATTTGGATAAAAGTACTATCTATTCTTCGATCTCGGCTTCCCCACGGTATTCTCTGGATGACTGATTTTCGTAATCAAGTTCTCGTCCGCAGGACCGAGAAGCATCTCATCTATCAGTAAATAACTTTCAAGATCTGCAAAGTTGTAGGCTCCTACAAGCCTACCGAAAACAATAAACAAAAGTGGCATCCAGACCGTAGTTTCAAAGAATTTTAGAGGTCGTCGGGAAAAGATAAGGCGATGATTATTCGGAATAAGGCCAGAAAAGTGAGAAATATGGAAGACTCAGATAAGAAAAACCAAGATCATCTGCATTTGCGTAGGCTTTAATTACGTGTTCCAGAGTACGGTTTGCTGAGCGCTTGAGGTGTTTACTCACGGACCACGTACATTATTTAGAATGAATGGAAATAAATTACCAATTCGCACGTTGTACTCCTTACAGCACAATCTAAAGTACACCTCAATGAATCTGGTGCAGTTTGAAATTAGAAACAGGCTGCTTTCCTCCTTTGTTTTCCTTTTTCTGTAGGCGTTTTGCACCGAATTATTAAAGCTTACAACTACTCTAGCAAAGTTTTACCCTATGGATTAACTTTGCTTGCCCAGGATACTTCGATTTCCTGTTTACAAAGTATGCTGATTAATTGATTCAGTAGATGTAAATTCTGCTTCTGCTGGTAACATGCCCAGAATCCCTTAATCTGCTCTCAGCTAGTAGTGCAGCTAAAAGGTGATGTCCCGGATTCAGTGTAATATACCTGATAGCTGATGTCACCAGACTTGTGCACGCATAAGTAAGAAAATATAAAAACTGTATGGCAAATGTTCTAACTTGTGCTTCGCTTATGTGTGTGGGCAAAGTCATACGGAAGAGTGTTTGGCCTGCAAACCGAATCGGATTCACAAAGCTCTTTTTTCTCATCCCTTCTGCCAGTCGAACCACCAATCACAGTTCTTACGCGGACAATAACTAGAGGATGCGGAAGATGGGGAAAAAGTGGGTGCACATGGACCACCACCCGCAATTAATCTGTACGTCCCATATTGGGGGTTGCTCGCTTGCGTGATCAATGCCAATTATATCGACAGAGACTAGCCTTAAGACCCGCATAACGACCAGCCAAAAGTTTGTCAAAAAGGGTAGAAGGGTTGCTCATTTACCATCAAGATCAATTATTATTAGAACTGGAAAAACCGATAGGTTCCATGCAAGGCGGGTAAAAGAATGAGGTCTCTAATACACCCATCAATTCTTGACAGAAATTGGTGATGTGTTTAAACAAGTAGTGCAACAGGAAGCGCATCTATATAACTTACAAAACCAACTTAATGCAGTAAGGTTAATATAGAATCCCTGTGGAGCAACTTTAAAAGAATATAGGAAGACAGTCATCCTCGCCTCTGAAGCATACACACAGGACCCTAACCTCAGGAGATCATCCAAAAGACCACCAAATCCTAGTGTTCTGCAAACTGCTGGAATACCGAGCACAAAGGTTCAGGAAGTGGAATGTATATGTCTAACACACAGGTAGGACGTCTCAGACCGCTTCCAATCGATGTTCTCAACCGTAAACTTTGAGATCTCGTAATGACTGAAGTCGACAGAGTAGCTCAGAAAACGCCTGAAACAGATCTTACACGGTACACAGCCGTTAACCATAAATTAGACCCACATGTGACAGTCAGCCACATCAGCAGTTCGAAGGAAACGTCTTCGCACAAACCAGAGTTAAGAAACTGACCTCAGTTTCAAGGAGGCGAAACAACGATGCAAGTGGCGGTGAACCAACTGCCGAGAGTAAACTTGGTTTGCATTCGTCAAGTTCGGACCCTTTATCCGAAAAGCTGACCCATCCGTCGGATAAAACATTCAAGGGAATAGATGTGATCAAACTATTGGGCCATCCTGAGGTTAGTTCGTCAGCGTTGAAAGAGAATGTACACACCTAGCCCAACCAAAAATAAACGAGATGTGAACAGTCATGTTCTCCGCAGATATTTCCGTGTTAACCGAAACGAGACTGACTGAAGTAGAGTTGAGAGAGTGGTCGCGTGGGTTCTAGCGTCATCGCAGTATCGTAGCAATATCATTAGAGGTAGTGGTTTACTTCGAATTCGAAGTCCACTGAGGCATCCACTTTAGCACTTTCAGTTTGTTTGCGTGTTCAAACAACAGTCGTCCATCTTCATATCATGCCTTGTAGGTAGACACTGGGGTGCACTGAATTCCAGAAGCGACACCACAGAAAGACAAAACGTTGCTGAAATCATTCCAGGTGGCGTGATAGTCAAACTACCGCTTGTTCATCGTAGGAGATCTTAATGCCCCAAAAATCAACTGGCTACTAGGAACCGTTGGTAGTAAAGATATTGATCGTGATTTGTCTCATCCCATCAAAGGATTCACACTAGCGCTAGATAGTAATGTGGCTACAAGATTCCGAAAAGGCCAGATAGCCTGAACCCTAGGCCTTAACATAGCTCGTAGCCGTAACGACAGCGCAGACGTATTGCCGGCGGCACCGCTCAAAAACGATGATCCCATGATTGCTTTTTTCTTATTTAAACGTTTTCCCACAGTGAGATGGACATACAGAGTGTAACGTGCTCCACAGAACTGACCGTAAAAGTCTGATACTAGAAGATGGAAAGATGACATGGAGCCCGCCAGAGCCTACATAGGACGTTAACATTTTGTGAACAAGCTGTCAACCATCTCCGCGCTTTTACAGAAGAGTACGTCACTTTAAAAAATGAGTTAAGTGAACACAGTGGAGGCCCGGGTTCTACCCTTCGGTCAAGGAAGCGGCCCAACGCAAGCATATGGCTTGGAAAACTCACAATCAGTAAAAAGGGATTTCAGAAAGTTTTCATCTAAACAAAAGATTTCCAAACAAAACAAATAATACGCGTTCAATCTGTCATATAATAGTGATTAGTCCTAGGCGAACTTACGGCTACAGCCAAGCGTGATCCTTCTTAGGAAAATATGAAGAGATACCACAATTTGCTGTAGCGGAGAGACCATATCAACCAATTAGGATGCAGTGGACGGGTTGATGCCCAGATTTCAGGGTGTTTATCGCTCAGATAATGAAGTAACTGAACTTCCTCCTAACTCCAAAGCCGTTTACATGGCGGATGAAGATGGTACCCTCGATTAGGTTGAGAAAGCGATAACCCTGCTAAACAGCAGCAAGCCAGCAGGACAAGACAACACCCATCTACCCATCTCAGGACCGTTGTCCAAACTTCTGGTGTTGAAGTATGCCCGTATGCTCATTCTCACAGTAAATGCAGGTGTAATCGTTAGGGGGCTGAAAGGAATTCCTGTCGACATAAATTTTCAGTGCTCTTAAGCAATTTTTTTATTTTGCCAAAATTTTAATGTCTTTAGACGCTATCACAGAAAACCTGGGGGAAAAAAGAAAACTGGTTGTGTTGTGTTACAAAGATCGCCAAAGAGCCTTGGATTCTGTCAACTACATGTTATAAAGTTAAGAACTACGGAATATCGGATTTTCACTCATAACCTGTAGGGGAATTTAGACACTCATAGCCAGAACATAGTTGAGCGAGAGTGCAGGAGTACTGTATTGAGAAGTTACTAAAAGAATTAATACCCGCTTCTCTGCTATTCCAATAAAACATAAGTGGAGATTAAAAATCCGATCAACGCAAAATGCCGTGATGCAAACGCTGTAAAACTAGTTGGGAGTACTTCAGGAGGACACTTCAATAGTCGTCAACTGGACAATAAAGTGGGATTTACCGCTGAACATTCTAAAGAAACATAGGATACTTAATAGTATTCAGCCAAAACCTAGATATTTTAGGAGAGTAAATGAGCAGACAATCAGACTGGCAGCAAAACAGCAAACGAGAGATCTGGACACTCAACTGTTCATGACGTTCACCTGTCCAATTTGCTGTGTTACAACAAACACTTTAACAACTGATAAATATGTTCGCCAATCTACGTACAACCGTGTTTGTCTCGGTAAGCTCGGTCACAGTTCGTCCTCACTTAAGATACTGTACCCAAGCTTAGTCACCGTACTCTGAAGACAAATTGCTGTCTTCAGAAACATGTAAAAACTCTCTAAACGCATAGCATGAGATAGGAAAAGTCTAAACTCGCAACGCCACCTGAGATCGCTGAACTTGTTCTCATTTCACTAAAGCAGCATAAACAGGGACCCTACTGACTATAAAAAGTTATTCAACAACAAGCATAAATACTCTAGATTGTGATTGTAATACGTTAGGACTGAAGTTCGAGGGACAATAAACCTACAACCGAGAAAGAGATCCCAAATATCTGCTTGTTCTAAATTTTTTACTAACCGGGTAGTCACTTCTTGAAATAAACTACCTAAAAAGATAGCGGAAGCCTTAACTTCATTTGTGCTCAAGTAAAAACTAGACAGGTTTTCGAATAACCCATTCCTTATTTTGCAATAGTTTGCAGTGTGGCTTTAGAAGTGCTGTGCTACTTTCCTTTTTCATCCCAACCCACATACCAGTGTTCGAAAGGATTGCACTAACGGAAAACGTAGTGTGGTCGATATCCAGACCACCCTCAATTAAGCACCAGGACGTTAACAGGCGCAAGTTTCCATCAAGTCCTAAATTTGAAGCCGAAGTTGAATTACATGAATTGTGTGCACCATAGTTTAAAAGATCATCCTACTACCCCGGAAAACTGCACCATTAGAAGGCTAAATTTGTGACTGAAGCACACTGCTTAAATGATGCACTTTAGTTCCCTAAATACAGCTATATTCATAAACATTACGGAGTATATATTCCATGCACCATATCGTGTTACTAAAACAATACAAACAGCTTATTGGACTGTTGCAGTTAATATACATTCATGTTAGTCTACAGTTTTGTAAACAATCTCCTTTGCAATTAAATGCGCCTATGTATGAAGAACATCCGATTATAACCAACAAAACGTGCGAATGTTGGCTACAGTCAAAAGATCGGGAGTATGACTTTAGCCGTGTCCACTGTTATACCTTCACCGTCGGCTGATATGAATTTTTCAGCAATTCTAACGATCACTGCACAAGCTCGAAGTTAAAGACCCAAGTTACCCAAATCCAGTCAGCTTGTCATATTCGGTCTCATGTGAGCGTATGCTGATTCGGAAGAAAATCAGTGACAAGTTGTAGCAGCACCACTGAACACTGTAGCAAATATGTACGTTTCTAGTAAACGAGAATCTAGCATTCTCTTGAAATGACTTCGGGGGTGGCAACTGGAGATCTCATAAACGAAACCGTTTTCAGTGGTTAATATACCTACTGGTAAAGAATTTCACCCCAAGAAATGGTTCGCGGAGAGGGTTTGCAGAGCATGTTCTCATCGGTCGTTATTATGCGTCAAAATAACGGACGACGAGTTCTGTGCTAAACAAAACGTGTGTAAGAATTAACCCGCCGCGGAGTCGTCGAATTTCAGGTGGATACAGACCAAGACCTTCAAGTCCAGATAAGTAGGCAATATTTCCCGATTCCACACCCAAGTTGACAGCTGAGCGCTCCACAAGCTCAGTGGCGAGCATATCCTTCTTAAAGCCGGTAAACAGGACATGGCTTTGTGGAAACCAATTGGAACGAACATCAAGAAGAGAAAATGCGCACTTTGCGTGGTAGAATTAAACCGTCTGTCATTTGAATTAAATTTTGAAGCGCATATTTACTGTGATCCACAGAATCATCACCAATGAAACGTAACTCGAGATAGCTTTTCTGATGCAAAATATTCGCACAAAACGGCAGTTCTTTCTCGACTTTGCTTTCAAAATTTACAGATTACCACGACCAGCGAAAGATTCAATCATTCGTAATTTTAATTAAGCTGTTTCAAACGGCAGACGGTTCGATTCCACTATGCAAATTGCGGTCGACCGCAAACATCTGGCCGCTTTTGCATGTAGCGTTCCGTAAAGTATTGTGTACTTCACAAATTTCATTGTTCTTCACAGTTTGTGTCTAGGAATTATCCGTCCCTCAAACAGCTCATGATCATCGTCTTTGCACATGGTTCTAGGAAGATTGCAGAAGATCGGAGACCACGCAGTGAGTACCGAGCGCTGAACAACGCCACTCTGGCGGATCGCTATCCCATTACGTGAATTCATGATTTTTTCAATGGCCTTTCTGGGAAAGAGATCGTTCCCAAAATACATCCGGTCAAGACATATCATCGAATTCTTGTGGCCTATTGGAAGTTGATCTTGTGTCCTTTGGCCTCAGAAACACCGCTCAAACGTTTATACGCTTCATGGACCAACTTCAACGCGGATTGAACTTTGTGTTCGTTTACCCTGATGACGTATTGGTTGCCGGCAACAATGCGCAGAAACATTTATCTCATTTGAAATCTGTGTTCGAACGCCTGAACCACTACGGCGTCATAATCAACACAACCGAATGCGCCTTCGGTGCCTCTTCCATCGACTTCCTTGGTCACCGCATTGACAAAGACGGCATCAGAGCACTACCGGAAAAACCCAAAGCAATTTCCAGTTATCCTTTGTTCCAGTCTATCAGAAGTTTACGTCGATTTTTGGAGATTGTCAGTTATTATTGTCGCTTTACCCTCAATTGCTCCGACGTGCTTAAACCACTTACTGATTTGCTACGGAGTAACCCTGAAAGGTTCATTTTCACCTCCAGCAGCCACCGCCGACTCCACATCTGTCAAGCAGGCCCTGACGAACGCCACATCTCTCGGCTATCTGACTTCTGACGAACATGCACGGCTAGTTTTGAAAACCGACGCATCTCAGTCCGCTGTCGGCGATGTTTTACAGCAAATCTTTGGCGATAAATTACGATCGTTATCCTTTTTCTTCTGGAAGTTAGTCTGCCCAAAAGAGGTAGAGTGCTTTCGGCAGAGAACTGTTGGTTATCTACCTCGCCGTCAAGCATTTGTTGACATGTGTTAGAAGGACGTCAGTTTACCATCCTTATCGACCACAAGCCGTTGGGAAACGCTCTCACCATTTCTTCAGACAGGTAGTCACCGAGAGAAACCCGCCACCCAGACTTTCTCCCTCAATTCACAACGGACATCTGTTATATCGACGGCCTAAGCAACCTAGTAGGAGAAACTTTACCTTGCGCGCACATTCACCACTTATCCACGATTTCTATCCAATTCGAAGATATGGCGGCAGCCCAACAAAACGATGTGGAATTTAGTCAATTGCGCTCTCATCCGCCCTTGGAATTGGTTCACATACCATTCCTGCACTGCGACTCCCAAATATAATGTGACATCTTGACCGGTAAACACCGACCTTATATCCCCTCTAATTACCCGCGAAATATTTTCTGCCATTTTCATTCTATCCCCACACTAGCATCCGCTCCACTGTCAAACTAATCACTGACTGTTCCGTCTGCCCGAGCATGCGCAAGGATTTAAATGAATGGGCCAAACACTATCCGTCCTGTACGCCGCCACACCTTCACCACACCTGGCACTTTTACTGTACCAAACGTCCGCTTGAACACTTTCACGTTAACACAGTAGGCCCACTTCCACCCTCGAACGGCTTTACTCATGTATTGACCCGCATTGATCGTTTCACCCGTTGACCGCAAGCAACGCCCATACTCGACATCTCAGCCGAGAACATTGCATGGACGTTTGTGGAAACTTGGATATCCTCCATTGGCGTACCTGCTTTCATCACTATTGACAGCAGTTCCCAGTTCACATCAACGCTGTTTTGTGATCTGTAGCACTTGCTTAGCTGTGAACACTTCTGAACAACCGCCTACCACGCAGCGCCAAATGGCTTAGTGGAACGCTTCCACCGTCAAGTGAAAGCCGCCATCCTTGCTACGATATCTGACTCAAATTCGTCGGAAAATTCACCACTCATTTTGTTTGGTATCCGTAACACCATCAAGGAAGACATCGGTTGTACCCCGGCTGAACTTGTCTATGGCAACACCCCACGTTTTCCAGGTGGTATGTTTACGGATTCTAGAACCACTGATGAGATAAACCCAACGTTGTACGTCAGACCCACGAAGTTGCATATGCGCAGGTTGAGGCTCACCCCGACG
Organism: Paragonimus heterotremus; assembly: GCA_013368495.1. NCBI lineage: Eukaryota > Metazoa > Platyhelminthes > Trematoda > Plagiorchiida > Troglotrematidae > Paragonimus > Paragonimus heterotremus. The sequence continues at coordinate 48,649 of LUCH01017310.1, forward strand.
GAGATTACACTGAAGCAAACCTGCATACTTGCCTCTTCATGTTTATCAGAGCTGACACACAAAAGAAATCCCTACCGCTACCCTATGACGGTCCGTTTAGAGTGCTTGAACGCAAAGACAAGTACTCCATCATCAACCGTAACGGCACTCGTGATTCAGTAAGCACCAACCGCTTAAAAGGAGCCTACGCGGATCCTTCAAACTTCCCTCTTCGGCTGTGATTAACCCTTCATCTCATCCACGTCTTCCGAACAACTCCATTCCACAAAACCCGCAAACAGTTTCGGAATAGACTACCCCCGCTGAGGATGTAGTTCTTTCATCTCCCCCCACTACACGCAGGTTGCGGACGACCGCACAGACCTCTCGTCCGCTTGACAGACTACACAGAACAATGCGGATCATACCCTAACCAACGCTTTAGGGGGAGTTCTGTAGCGTCTTGTGAAGCATTTTGTACTCACAATTTTCATTGTTCTTCACAGCTGTGAATAAGGTATGAACTAATGTATACCTTCCTTAAATTCACATGTACATTCGATGTTTACGTCAAGTGAATCGAACGAATCAACGATACAAATTTCATCACGATCGCTGCGTTCTGTCTCTGGAACGTGTCGCTTGTGTACTGAGTTCCGAAGAATTGATGGCCAACGGAATCAACCATTTGTTTCATCACACTTTTGCTTCGTGTTCGTACTCCGGCTTTGTGTAGTGTTGGATCCACTACATACATGGATGCATCGATGCACGTTCACAGACCACGCGGTGCTGGAACTCGAGTTCCAGCACTGATTGGTCTGACTCAACCCGAAGTCAACTAGAAGCAGATGATATAAAATAAACATGAAGTGACAGAATAAACATAAACAAAGCAGATACACTGTAAATACAGTGTAACCATAGTGTAAATCATGATTCCAAAATACGGATGTCGTAAAGCGCAAACGCTGTATTGAATGAAATCATACGCCATTAGGCAATAAATAACTGCAATCTTATATAAGGGCCGATATGCATGGCACCATAGGATCAAATATATGGGGCAGTGGTAGTGAGGAAATCTGAATTAATTCGGATTCCTCAATTGCGAGTTATCTTCTTAGGTATGAGCAGGAAGTATAAACAACAGCTGTTGAGGCAAATTAGTAAGCCATGAACTTCACTCGATATTTTCGCCTGAAGTTCGAAGTTACTTTTCTAGCTGACAAAATACCCAAGAACACAAGCATGAATTGGACAATTTTAAACCATGGGCTGTTTACATAACGCATTAAAACAAACCGAATCACTTTGACAATTTGATAAAGCATATGGGTAGTTTACAGGAGTGATATATTTCACATGTTCCGATGATTGCAATATTGTGCGTAATGCTAGTTCAGGTCATTTCAGGTCACAGTTCTAGGGGCGTTTGTTTTGAATTTGCAGAAATCTGGCACATAACGGATATAAGTCACGATCAGTTGTTTATTCCTGTATCCACTGATACTGGAGAATTTACATGTAGATGAGATACACTCCGGCCGAAACTTCGGCTCCAGTGTCTGGACACATTTCATAAAATTGTTGTACACAGCTCGTCCTCACGACGGAACTACCCCTTCCCCCTCAGGCATCTTTTCACTTGCACAACGTTCCACGCATCAACACATTTTGCGGTGCTTTCTCTAAGGTCAGTGTTTGGTCTTCTGTGTTCTACCAAAATCAACGATTAACAACATTCTTCTTCATACTGACTTCCAAAAATTCTGGAATGCCACTGATCCCAGTGCACTACATGTAGACTTCCATGAATGCGGTCTCCTCCGAAATGACAGTAAGCTCATATACATGTCATTAAGTGAAGATTCTGGCAATGTCTCTGTGCTTTACAGTGCACTCAACACACAAAAATCCTCCTGGCAAAAGACTTCGGCATCTGGATGACGCTGGACTTAGCTTTCGTGTGCCATCGTGATATGGTAGCTGATGAGAGCTTCACGACTCAAAGAAAGGCAAGATAAGTCTTTCCCCGCCTCAGTATGAAGCACTTCAAACGATTCACAGGTTTTATTTAAGACCGCTGCAATAGTGCGTTATTCAGGTCCAGCACATTGGTTTGAATAAGTAGATGCTCGTAGTTGAGCGTGTTCAGCGGTTGCTACCAAGCTGGTCGTTGGTCTGCTCCAGGTGACTCATGAGTCACAATACGAAATTCTTAGTCTGTATCTACTTGAAGTTCGGCAACTGTGGTGATTCCGTTCTTTAACATTAGGATTCCCGACCAATTCCACATCTTAGAGGCCGTCGGGTTCATGTCAAGGAGCTCTAAAAACTTTGTCCTCGAACCCTCCTCAGGCAGCACTACTTTCCTTACCGGGTATTCAGACGCTGGAACTGGCCTCCTTCTAATGTCGTCAGTTGCTTATCTAAGGATTGTCACACAGTGGCGTCAGATTCATATTTAATCAGCACCCTGTCAGGTTCATAGTGCTACTCTGTTGTATGTGCTTTTGCAGTAAAAAGTCGCTTAATGCAACACGACATTTATTTTCACTCGCCAAGCTTGCGCTCATGATCCACAATTCCAATCCACAGGGCAACGGCATTTTCCACTTGAACATCGTGTGCACTTTTGCCTGGTTTTCGCCTGTGACTGACGCTTTTTGTCGTGGGCCTTCTGCTTACTATCTCTGCTGCTGGTTCGAGTTTGTTAAGCGACGACTCGTCCATTTACCCACGTTGTTCGCAATTCACCAGCTATTGGCTTTGGACATATCTCACCAGTGCGTTGATATATTCTTCCGGATGTTGGAATAATGCCGCCCACCATTTGGTCATCCATCACAATTGCTGCAATCTACAAGTAAGATACCACAGTATGTTTTCAGTGATCGTCTTCTAGCTCAGAGAACGCCCAGTAGATACATAGGTAGAAAAACTGACTGGATTAAGAGGACTCAGGCACGCAGTCTCAAACCCGTGTACTTGTAGCCGAAACCAATTAAAAATCAGTGCGCCCGAACACTTGGTTTGTACGCATCAGAAAGACTTTGACACAAGAGTGTTGAAATAATCGGCTGAGATCCACTGACAGAGACTGGGCACATTTTACTCAATCTTCAAGGCATCGTTCAGGACAGACTCACTATCTGCCCGATCTTGGCTGCCAAAACTGACGGTCGACTGGTAGATGGGCTGTCATCACATCGCCACTAGGACACGATGGCCATTCACTGTCAGCCTGTTATTTCGCTTATTATTGGTTTTGAAAATCGTCAGAAGACTTCTGCCTATAACTTCCAGAAAGTTGACCAACGCACTCAGGGTATTAGCTGGTGCATTCATCATCGCATCTGGTTCAGTGGACTCGAACAATTACTCGTTCAGGATTTTTATTCATAAAGCTGATGATGTGTTCGTTCCTTAACAAATATGCAAATCCCGTTTTGTTCGCCGCCTCCGTGAAAAAGACGGCAGCCTGTTGATGCATGTTGTTCAAACAGAGGCTTTTGGGTAAACTGTAGGCTCCAGCAGTTTATGCACTGTATTTAACAATAACAAACACGAAAACCGACTACCAATCCAAAAGGAGAAGCCAAAACTCTTACTTCCAACTCGCAGAAGTTTTAGCTTCAAGTTCAAATACAAGCGCAGCCGGAGAAACCAGTTTCCGGCACTCTCTCTGCGGTTGCAGAGAACTTAACTCATTATTCAGTCTGCTAGTCTTGTTGAGGTGTTCAGGAAGAAAGGTCCAGCGGTGCAGATTGTGGTTCCACCAAACCAACATCAAATTTTGCCCCAGAAGAAATTCACTACTCACTGATGGCAGCTGACTTTTTTCAGTTCCATGTTTTTAATCCCATAATTATTGTCACGATGGAGATAGACACGGTTCGCTCATTGAAAACTGAAGAAGCGGACTTGGGTCTAACAGAGGCCCTTCATATTCAGTTAGCAGAAACACTTTGGACCAGTACTCCTCCAGAGAAGAAGGAGTGCCACAGCTGCCAAAACTATATTACAAGTGGGGGCCAAAAATCGCCTAAAACTTGTCAGCCGGTCAAACCCATTGGCATCGCCTGGAACACGACGGGGCACTTGGTGAAACGTTCTGTTCTTAAGAATTTGTCCTCAAAACATATTCTCCTCCACCCAACATGCCTTGGTGATAGAGCTATTCCAGCAATATTGGAATCAAATCGTTCTGATGCCTACAGACGCTCGTTACTTACAGACGCGACTACTTTACATCCAGTCTATTGACAGACACTACGAGTGGATCGAGCGTTGTTTGAACAATAATAATAATAATAATGGTATATTTCTCAACGCACCTGTGAGAAAACAGCCATCACACGTATGAGCTTAATACTAAGAGCCACAGTGGGTTGTTTTCGTAAAAACTGCAGAAAAATTTTTCATGGCCATAGAAACACTGCGTAATTGTTCCAAGCTTTTCTATTTTCTTACCGAAACTGCTTATTTGCGGTTGGTAAACTGTAAGCACCTTGCCAGAAACTTAAGAGTAGTCGTAAATGAAGATTAGCGCCGAAACTACTGTTTTCTCTTCAGAAATACCTTCGAACCCAACACTCGCGAGGGCCGTATGTGTCACGATGGGTTGAGAGACCGATACAAATGCGTGAAAAACTGTCACTGTTAAAATTCGGTTAACCTAAACGTTTTGGTAATCGGAATCACAGCCACCTAGCTACTGTTACGCTATCTAGCCAGCATGGCGTCAGTGGCGTTCACATTTACCAGAATGGTGCTCCGCCCTCTAGTTACCCAATGCCTAACTGTGCAGATCTTTACAACCAAGTTACTCAAAGCCTAAGTCAATTTTGCATCTGGAGGTAACTGGTCCGGCAAAGTGAACGGAAAAGAAGAAGCAGAAACCCAGCCCGTTTACCAGTGAAGCACACTTCGTGGACACGAGCAGCAACAAACCCATTTTGATACTAGTGAACTCACCCAAAGTTGAGTCTATCAACGGTCGTGGTTAGTTTAATTGAGAGCAGTTCAGTAACAGTAGCGTGTTAGGAGAAGCAGGGCAAATAGGAATTTTTAGAACGTTCTAAACGCTCGCTCTTTCGTGATCCCCTAGAGCAGTTTTGAGGACGGTTTAGTTTGACTGAGCGCTGTCTCGTGCCACGCCCACTGTGGGTTGCTCTCAATACCGCGGCTGAAGTGGAGAAGTTATTGGCGTTGAAACAAGTCAGCCGCCATATTGGGAGGGAGTAAAGCGGGATATGCTCCGACAGAGACATACACCCACGCCTCCGGTTGTTGCATGAAGCTCGACTAGTCGAAGAAAGGATGATTATCGTGTACGATATACCTGCCTCCGGAAGCTCTAATGCCGGCGCTCGACCAGTGCATAATGTAGACTAGAAGAGTCTCCTGGCATAACACAGTGGTCTGTTTGCTGTAACACTTACCGGCGTGGTCGTCCGCCCCAGCCCATGTACACAACCGGGACGGCTGAGCATCCACTGCCTGGATTACCCACTAAACAGAGGAGAGGATGCAACCACTGGACACCTATCGCACTTACAGCCGCCTACTGAGATCAGGCGTCGCCCTGATAGACTGAGATTTATCACATATCAATGAAGACTGATGCTTGATATCACAAAACGCAGTGCGATTTCACCGGCGTGCGCCGCGGCATGTTAAAACCCAGTTTAAACCCATTAAGCACAAAAGTAAAACATGCGGGTGACATGCGATACGAAAAAAATAATAGGCACAGAAGAAATTATCCGTTTCACGGGTCGATCAAATGGCAAAACGGTCCTTTGGGCGCGATTTCTCGAGTTTTAAATATTTCTTTTAAATTTTAAAATCGAAATTTCAGGCAAAGTACT
>LUCH01017311.1:0-53892 GCA_013368495.1 Paragonimus heterotremus
ATTGAACCCATTGAACTGAAGGTCATATAGCGTACTGTCATAGTAACCACAGGACTATTTTCAAATTACCAAATTTAACTACTTCGCATGACTGATATAATTCTTCAGTGGTTACATAAGGAATTAGATTACACTAACACAGGTAAGAGCCGCTTTTTCACAACTTACATTGCCTTCGGCAGATTCCCTCGAAAAAGCCTTCTCAAACGGTTTTTATTTTGGTCAACTATTATATAATCACGGCCTACAAAACGACTTCTTATTTTTCAAAAATGATGAGTAAGTACTGAGTGGTAGTTAATGACGCAGTCCAGCTCACTTCAAGTAAAATTGAATAATTTTATACGTTTGGGACCTGTATTAAATGAAATCGGTGTGCATTTCGACGCACGTACGGCCAAAAATATTATAAACGAAAAACCCGACGCCGCACAATCACTGCTTTACCAACTTTTTGTTGTTTTTCAAAGTAGCAAAGATGGGTTCAGAGAAAATGGAACCAGTCCGAAACATACTGAACTTCATGAATTAGAGAATTCTTTGTACGTTAACGTAAGTCATACATAGTTTTTGATGGCTTCTAAATATTGATATTAATCTCCTGATATGCATTGTGCAGTCTTGCTTGGTACTTATTTGGTATTGGTCGTTTACCGAATAATCTTTCCACAGGTGACACGTGTCACCTGATTCAGTGTACACTGAATAAGTGGGCGAGTTTCATGAATATCTAATTAACGTACGTCAGTCGTTTTGCTTCCGAAATCCTTCTCATGCTATATGATAACACAGTTGGACAGAAGTCCCATAGATACGCAATTCATCTGTTTTTTTCCTGTTCGTCTGATGTTTGCTTCCATTACTTTCTTCGGTTTTCTTAATCGATACCTTCCCGAGCGCTCACGGTTGTCATCAAACTAACAACGCATCCACTTCTGTATTTTATCCCGCCTTGTCTCTGGACGCATCTCCTGAGATAGCATAGTCTTCTACGTTTGTGATATATCGTATTACTACTGCACTCCATTAAACGTCCAGTTTACGCCATAAAATGGAGTCTTTGAAAGCGGTTGTGTTTCTTCCTTCGGCGTAAGTCATTTTCACTAATGGCCATGCTCCAGTGACCTCCCCATGTAACGGCGAAACAGTAAATTTGCAGTTAGAGCGCTCATTGATTTCAGGTAGTCCGTTTAATTTTGTTGAAAGTATTGGGCGTGAACTTGCCAGAATCCGTCTGAATGGCTCTCTTTAAAGAATAGCTTCCAGTTCGAGGAAACTGGTTGCACCGTTCACGAGCATAGCATGTGCGCATATGTCACGATCAGCCTGACCATGAACGTAAACATCGGGGGAAAAGCGGTGTTTAAAATGGCCACGGTCTTAACCAATCCCGTTTGGTGTGTGGCCGAGTCCTGAAGCATTTGTATCATTTTAGACAACTTGGAGGAAACAGCTGATTTGCTTCGCGATGATGTTGTTGCCACGGATGCCGTGAATGAACTGGTGAACGGGTGCAATAAATCTCGTGTAGAGGTTGAAATAAGGGAGCAGATAGCTGGGGGCTGAGTTTCGAAAATGAGCAGAAAGATGAATTGGAGGTGGCTGAACGAGGCCGGATTGGGGTAGCGGCTGGTTTACACGTTCTAGTTAGTGGAGTGTAAAAAATGGGACGGCGAGTTACGGCAATGTCGAAAGGTGAATAAACTGGACTACGGAGAAAATCGACCAGAATGCCATGACTGGAGGGTGCAACTGCTTAACCCTTCTGCCTTTTCGAAGAGCCACCTGTTTTCACGACGAACGTTGAATCCGATGCAGCTGTAGCAGTAGTAGCACGCGCGGGCGAACCGCAGTCGAAGCCCTTGGATGGAACATAAGCTTCTTTGGACGTTTGCTAACAACCACTAGGATTAAAGGCACACATCAACATTATCTGGCACTCTAAGTACGTTCCTTCCTTTGCGGAGTTACATCAGACGGATCTACACCTGATGTGATCTCCTGCTTTTTAGTATAATGGCGTGCTTGCAGATAATCGTCTATGTACACAAAACACTAGTGAAATAATTACCTGTTGTGCTGGTTGCTATGATAAGTATTTTTTAGATTCAGGTTGGGAAACCCAGCGATTCCGCACGGCTGTAATAAACTGAGGGGATAGGTAATTTGACCACAATGTTATGCCATCTTCTGTTCACGTCGAACTTACCACATCGCAGCGGGATTCGCTATCCTGCAAAAAGTTACTATACTGCAACTGTGAAACTGACGTTGATTATCTGACACAAATGACATGTAATAGGTGATAGTTCAAAACTAGTTGCTTCCCGTATATTGGAAACGGTACTTTGTTCAATTTTAAGAGACGTGTTAATTACAGACACGCAAAATAGTTATAAAAACAAAGCATGAATGGTGGGTGAAGAGCAAGCATTTAACTTCAATGCGGGATGCACTTGATATTAAAATTTCTGGCCATAAATCGATGACAGTAAGCATACGCAAGTGATGAGAGAAAAAGCTGTTAGTGTTGAGAGATCAGAAGGCGGAAAAGGGACGATAATTCCTCTGAAAGCTTCGGAATTAGGATTACGTACATCTGGAATTATTTAGGGAACACTATTAGTAAGAGCACTGGTGGTGGGGTGAGTACTTGGGGAAAAGCAGCACCCTTCATAAAAAATGAGCAGCCGAGTAGAGAAAAGCAAATGACAAAGGTGCCGACATCAGAATAAACGACAATGATGGAGGGTGAAATCGAAGATCTTTTTGACAAACTTCTGTATAATTGTCCTGCCGATTGCACTGACCCATTAAACACCGATTTCAATCCGTACATGAAAGACCCAGATAGACAGACAGAAGAGTTATCTACCGAACCATGCGTGGGTACATAATCCACAAAGCGCCCGTTGTATGCCCCTTCTGCCTGAACATGCAACCCATAATATTTCAACAAAAAATGTACAGTAACTTTTTCGCGAAGTTACGGTGAGTAACGCTAACAACGTGTGTATATATGTATATATATTTATATATATGTGTATGATTAGATATATCTACGGTAATGGACAATTCTAATAAGCTGGTAGGCTTATCGTCGTCTAAAAAATTCCCCGAAGCCGCTGGTTTGATATGTAATAAAAATTGTCCGCATTCGATAGCCTTCCAGATCTTAATGTCTATCAGTCGGCTGCATTTGTAGAGAGATAGGCTTTTTCGAAATCCCAAAATGCTTCCTTGTGTATTAGAGCGCCTATGAACCTACCCAAAAGCTTCCTGAAATTAACCCAAATGTTAAATTGTCGATTATATGACGCATAGTGCCCACACATACCGAATGCCTATCGTCGGTGATAAAAATGGAGATCATATTGGTCGGTATCCACGTAAACGGAGACAAAGATGCAAGGCGTGCGAGGCAAAATGATACATCTGTTAGAACAGAACCAGTTTGCGGTGTAAACCTCATTTTCCGTTCCTAGCGTACTCATTATTGGCTGTACTTATCATAACAATGGTATGCACCGTGCCCACGTACATGTTTAATGTACGGGGCAGCCGGTGTTTCACATATTGCCGATTTTCAACAGACCGTAGGCTACACACTGTTAGTCAGTATGCCACTCCAAAGCACACCACGCAATTCTTGCAACACGTCGAACAAATATAAGCCGGCGTCCTCTGGCTTGCTTTTTCCGCCAAACCAGCCAACCACAAACGGCTCGGTTATAATCGGCCCAACTAGGTGACACAGCACAGGCCATATTGTGGACTTTCCTACATTCTTTGGTGATAACCCAGACAAGCTGTAGCCGCCTGCTCACAACAGCATCCACAATGCCCTTATCCAACCCTAAATGAGCATAGTTGCCTGGATAAGCTTCATGTGTCGGCGAACTTCATGGCGTCGAAAGCAATGTTTTTACCTCATTGGGTAACTCTGGTGTTCCGTCCTACAACATGCTTAACGGTCTGGTGACCTGCAGAAAATTGCCGAGCCCCGAAGGCGGTCAACGAAGCCACCGTTAGGAAGATCAACTTTGGGATCCTGTACATTGGTTCTTGTTAAGTTGTCCGGTATGTAACAAACTAATGACCCTATTATTATCAAAGCTCAACTTGTTTTTAGATAGCTGTTGTGGTGGATCTTCTGGTGCGGAAACTGTAGTAATTGGAGAACGATGGTAAACTTTCACACTTTCCAAAGATACTTGTTCACTGCGATTATATTTGGCAGGTGAACATCGCAAACTTCGACAGATGGTGGAATGACTGGTGAACACTTCAGAAATTCACTAGGTCTCCGTTAAAGAGAATATTATTACTTACTTCTGAGTTATTGTGCTGTTGATCAGACGTTGTCACAACCTTGGCAAACCTTGAATGTAGCAAACATAAAATAGATCGTGGGTGACTAGTAGAAGCGGTTGGAGTTAAGCTAAACAACAAACGAGTTTATATACACAATGATTACTTCCTGGACTGTGATGGAATTATTTATGCAATGCAGTTGATTCATTATATAAATAAATAGTATACCAACGCACATGCGATTATACATCTTTTCATCAACGAACACACTACTGATCAAAAAATCCATACCTAAAATTTCTCAAAACAACCCTAGTTTATCCTTAATCGAATCCCTAACGGGCGCTAACAGGGCGTGTATCGGTGACCAGGCTCAGTCGTTATGCGGATCACAGGAAATCACTCAGGCTGCGTGAGGTCGACTATAGACCTTTAGGTACATCCTGAGTGCTTTTTGGTATATATCATAACTGTCATTTGTTTGGTGTTAATGAGTCCAAAGTTAGGGTTCAAACCTAATAGCCCACCCCATATCGTCCTCTGGGGGAAGTTAGGGCGGGAGGAGGGAATAAGTAGGGCATGAAATGATTACCCCTAGGTGGCCCCGGAAGACAAGTTGGGGACTTTCCCCAAGAGGATTAACATATAAAAAATGCAACTACCCACTTAATTTTGCTATTTTCTTACATACAATGCAATATTATTTCTGTTATTCCCTTTCTACTACTCCAACTAACTTATATCACTCACCAACTCACTAGACGACGCGTGAGTACACGAATATACGTGGCAAGGAACGCAACATTTTACATACATGCATATTTATTATCAGTCATCATAATGGTACAACAAGGCTCTTCAAATCAGTACACTGATTTCTCTGCGTACACTTTGTTGACGAGGTGAATCAGGCTTTCATCCTAGGATTTTCCATGGCCATATTCACTGGGTATTTTCAGAGAGTATCTGCAAGGTAAGGGATTGAATACTGTAAATGAGAACGTTAATGAGGCAAGATAACGTAGTATAACAGCTTACGTAGATAAGAATACATACGCAGGCAGTCTAGATTACTACAAAACAAGTCATCATGGATGTTGGGTGGTTGGTATGCTACTCTTAATGCACCCTAGTTTAGAAACTGGGGGTAGATACTTATAGGTAATAATTCGTCTTACCTGGTACGCAAACGCATAGGGCGACTGCACATATTCCACTGATCTGAATTGAACGGGGGAGAGCAATATAGTGACAGCTAAGATTACAATAGACGTTGATTTAGCTACGTGTTACTCTGCACTATCTATGGCAACTGATCATAATTCATGTGACATGTTGTCAAGTTCCTGTGGTATTGCTGGAAATAGGTGCGCAGCATATAAAGCAGAAAGCAACTCTTTTAATGAAATGCATGTGTATAACGATTAACATAGTTAATTAGCTGTGCATATTACAAACACCATAAAGATGACTACAAACAAAGTCATATCGTGTTATGGAATGAACGACCAACTATTTAAAATAGAGAGAATATGTAGGTATCAAAAAGGATGGCACAAAACCTATACACAAATAGTCCCATAAAATGCCTATATATATCAGACTCAAATAACCTATGCAGTAAGACCTTTCCAAGGTGGACCAAAAATTGCCTGAACATTGTTACTTTCCAGGGTTCAGATTCGGTTATCGAGTGGCGGTGATTGCAATTTAACTGATATGTGTGTGCAAGACTTCCTTACTCTGTTACATATGAAACAATTAAAATTGAAACTATGCCGATACCCAGTATCGTTTGTGGAAGGTAGCCAAATATTGGTTGAATATTCCGTTACATCCAAACAGATGAGATGTACATAATCATGTGGGTTACTCCAAATCATGTCCAGTAGAGGAACAGGGTATGAGAAATCACTAGCGTGTTGGTGCAAATTGCTGTGGAAACGAAAATTTTCATCCGTTTTCGAGGGCATCACAGTTAGGAAAGGTTAGTCTGCGTTCTGTACACATAACAAGCTGACTCCCAGTGATGGCAGCTAAAATAATTAGCATGATATTTGCAATGATTAACGAAACAGCGAGTCGGAGTATCAACGACAACGCTTGAAAGAACCACAAAGACAGGTACACCACTTTCGGTCATAACTGCATGTGGGAGAAAGTCTACACTTGTAAGTCTGTAGTGTTCGATAGCAATGACAGTTCGTCGCAAACAGTTTTGGGGACCGGAATAGGAAAGCGGGGAAGGCATAGATCAAATCAAAATGAAGATGTATATCACCTACAATGACAACTTTATTACATGTTCTAGAAATACCATTTAGTGTTTGATGGTCCCTCGGTAATCGAGGGTAGTAATATTTCATCGATTGCAGTACCATTAGTTGGTCTTCCAGCAATATATTTCCTCGTAGGAACTGACCAAAAACGTCCTACAAAACTGTATTCCCATGAAAAGTTAAAGGACAAAACAACACTCCCACGTCGAAGCATCACAACAATGGGCGACTTTCTCTCACCACATAAGGAAACTCGTTGGTGTACACAGCAAATGATTCGCCAGCATCTTAATTCAGCATTGTCAGAAGCGGTTCTTCGTAAATACGTAATTTGCAATTTTGAATCCGTTGAAAAATGATGCACCAAATCGAAAGGTGCAGCACTTGACTAGGTCAAACATGGACGGCCATTTATGTGATCCGTTTGCAGAAAAGTTGACAACGAACGATGATTTTTTAAAACTTTCCATCAAACGCAGTTAATTGCAAGCAGTGACTAAATGGCACCACAAAAAAGCTGATAATAACCTACGGACATTGCAATCCACAAAAGATCAGTAATCACAAACACCATTGGATGCGCACGATGCGCTGAAACGGAAGTGGTAGTGTGCAATCAGTGCACAGTTTACATGGTAATCTCAATACAAAACAACCAGTTATTCAGAAGAACAACAAGGCCAAAATAGCAACAAGTCAAAAGAATGGCGTGCTTACTTCGTATGGTACAAAAAAATCAGGGTACAGTCTTCTGCCCCACTGTTTATTGCAATTCCATTATTAGCAGGGTTCGGGAAACTTTCTTAACATTCAGACATATTTCATTGGCACCTGTCCTTTTGTTTGCTCGTCAAGGTCTCTAGTCTATAAATCTGAAACGAAAGAATAATCTGACAGCGATTATTCGCTAAGTCATTCAGTTGTGGCGTTACAGCATTGAAAGTTGAATAAAGCAGAGCATAAACGGTGATGAAAACTGAGACACTATTGAAAAACGAGAAAATCAAGCGTTTTAACTAGTAACCACTGACATTACCACAGAGAATTAAGGAATTTACAAGAAATGTAGAACGTCGGATAATGTCGGGTACTTACACTGGTAAACCCATTTCTGTATATTGCTTCATTTTGCCTCCCCTGAATACCCCACTTTATATTGATTCAAAATGGAACTATGTAATGCTTGCGAAAATGCATTAAAAACGCGAATACAGTACACCGCACTCGCTCAGGATCTTGTCTGGAATTCCTACTGACAAATCACGGCGCGCTAATCAGCTCATCATCATAACTTAAGTCATAATTATAGGTGTATTTATCTTAACTTTCCTATCGTAGGTTGTTTAGATGCTGTATCTTGTATAAAATCTGGTAACATGGGATAGAATTACTTGAATTTCTTGAGAAAACACGATATATTCGCCGAGCAACAACCAGTTTGCAGACCGTAGAAGAAGAAAGCGTTGCCATGAGAAGAAGCTTGTATGTTTAACAAATTGACTGAAATAGAAAGCGGGACAACAAGATTTCAACAAGATATAAGGGAACCGAAACAAACCTACAAGTAATATGAAATTAATATGGCCCTGAGTTGTTGGAAAGAAGAAGAAGTATTAATGTGTAGCTAAACAATGTCAGTGATATAAATTTAAAACATTGTGTTCCCTTAATCCATTTAGTCAAAACAGAGAGAAGACATATATCGCGAGATGTTAACATTTCGATTTACTCTCATCAGTCGCCAACGTAAAACTAGCAAATTTTATACAAACTGCGTATAGCAACAACAATTGAACGAACCAACCACACAGTTCTGACCTTTCACACGCTAATAGTCCAATCAATTCCACGGCAAGGAGATTGATTGCGTCAACACCTTCTGTGCACACAAAACTGGCCGATGTTGTTTGATTAGCATGGCCTCGCTAATCGCCAACAGTTTCGGGTTGCGATTATGTAACAATATCTTGAACGATTTTACCGGGTCAACTAGGTGACCGGTTGCTAAGATGTGCTTGGCGATCGATGAAGCCGGGGTTTTCGAGTTTGTTACAGTCACTAGGTCGTTTTTTGATATTGCCGTTGATAACCACTTAGGAATGTGCTCCGTCTTGCGTTGATGCAAACGCCGATCTGTCCTGCCTATGTAGACGTCATTGCAACTGCAATTGAACTGGTATATTACGTGAGAGACAGACTGATCGGTTGAGTGTGTATCACCGCTATGTCTTCTCTCTGTTTTGACTAAAAGTGATATAAATGACAAACATGAAATACAAAACGGTCGAAAAACGTCACAAATCAAGTGTTTGCCAAAAGTATGTTCACCTAGGAACACTTGCCCTACCTTCTTTTCTCCTTTTTTCTTTCACTCTAATTGACAAATTTTATTTCACAGTCATCTGTCGCAAGAAAATTTGGTGTTGTTGAGTAAAAGTTTAGCTTTAACTTCAAAGAAGGTTTCTCGTCTGGCAAGACATATAAAACTTTCGTCGTTGCTTTTCTTCGAAAGTGCTTAGTGTTCATCTCAGTTCAATGAAGCTTAGTTAATTTTAGTTAAGTTTGTTTTGGTTAGGTAGCCAGAACCGAAAGGTTTGTACAGACCGATGTAGATTAGTAAAACTAAGTTTCTTACACTTTGAAGAATCAGTTAGTGCACAGTTCTGCAGAGTTAAATAATGGGGGAGATCCTAACTTTAATACGTAGTCGAGGTACTTGACAGACAAATTCATTTAATGCTTCAATTCAACAAAAATTGAATAAGAAAACTCAGCTCAGGAAATAGGAACCGAGGGAACTACGAAAAACCACCAACACAGTAATATTGCAGAGTTAGCAGTATTTTTGTAACAGCAGTGATGAGATTTTAGTCGGAATTCTAAGACAAAACTCTTAGACTAAAAACTATACAGAGCTAAGATTGTTAAACAGAACAATCAGGAAGAAAGAGCTAACAATGTTTTATAAGATAGAGCAGACCACCATTGTTTGGATTTTTCATCATGGCAACACTATTGACTGCAACTGTCTCACTTAGAAGCCCGGGAAAAACGTAAAAGACGATCCCATTAGATGTAGCTGTCTTTCTGTTTTTCAGCGTTAGCTTACTTCCGCACAGTTGCTTGTTTCGATTCATCCTGAACAAAAGGCTCGTACTTGTCCCAGGGAAGCTTTTCACTTTTTATAGCTCACAGTAAGACCCAACTATACTGTCTGTGTTTACACGAGAATAACTCTAACGTCCTCAATCTTCCCTCGTGCAATATATCACCAAAACCAAAAATACCCTCGTAAACTCCTATGACTATCACCAGTTCAGGTTTCAACCATACCTGTGGATAAGAGGTCTCTGGCTGTTTTTGATCTTGACAACTGTCTACGAAATAGCTGAAAAATAAATATTCACAAGTGTATGGCGAAAGAAGATGAGGAGAAAACGGGCGAACGAAAACAACTGAATGACACAAAAGGAGAACTCGAAGATTTTGTGGATGCGGGCTCACCATTACCTGTGACAACTTGCCACATAATGATGTTGGCAACCTTTCCAAGCCGGTGGATGACACATGGCAAATGTGTTCAACGGAAAGTTGAGGGGTTTTGCAGCCCATGATCACATCATTGCCTGACCGCCTAGCAGTCTTCTTTCATCTGTCTCTGTTGCGCATTGCGGCAGACGCCTAGTCAGTATACAAAATACGTGGCCCAACCAGTAAGGACTACACATTTTTGTTATCCCTCTTGTCGGTCCCGAACTTGCACGTTTTTCAAACACTCGCTGAAGAACTGTCGCTTTGGTTATATATTCAATCCACTTAACACAGGCTAACCGATGTATACAACGGTGACTAAACATCGAGAGGCTACACGCATCTTCCACGCGAACGGGCAGGGCCTCTAATCCATACAGAAAAGCTGGGCGCATTGCAAACCGTCTTTACTTGACAACCAGTCGTCTTTTCGACGCCATCTGTGACGTACAGTGGTGTATGCACCAAGTGCTCTCGCCATCCTTGTGGACATCTGGTCAGAAATATCACATGCTGCCTAGATGGAACCGGCCAGGCAGATGAAATGATCGAAAATCTCAAGCGGCCTGCCTATATTAACAAAGACAGGATTAATACAAAACCGATCCGGTAAAAATACTTTACACTTTGGATGCGTAAAGTACATACCACACAAACCAGCCGTGTCACCAAACCGATTCAGCATAGCCTACATGTTCTCTACAGAAGAACTAAGTAAGCCAATGTCGTCCGCATACTTAATATCAACTAGTTTACTATCTGGTAAAGTTACACTTTGAAATAAAAGTCTATAAACAAAATTCGAGGAGTTTTCATGTACGTCAACAAAACTCCGACCTTCACACAATCGAAAGTCTTATGTTGTATTGTATTTCCCCTCATCTTTTCGTTTCGAAATCTTCTGTATCCACCTCGAAATTGTCTGTTACAGACATTCCAAGATCTTTGACTATGTCTACCTTTTGAAAAGTAATTCTGACCCCATCTTATCTCAAGCATTTATGGGATCGTAAATGCAAGCTAAATCCGAGCTTTCTACTAAATTAACTACATCCGTGAACATTCAACAGGGGTATTTAAAGTCCCCAATTACTTCGTTATTAGATAGCCAGAATAATAATGGTATCACCATTTAGCCTCTAGGCACTGCACTTTGTTTCCCCTTCTATGTGAAACTCATTTCTACCGTGTTGAATGAACGTGAGATTGTTTCGTTTGCAATTAAGTCTAAATGCCCACAAGTTAACCAGAGGCAGTCAATAGGTCACTGAATCAGCGACTTTCTTAAAGTTCAAGAAGAATACTTTCGACATATATCTATCTCCTCTGTCCGAACCGTTCATAATTTTGTGCAGAAAACATGATAGATGATTGAGACATTTTCCACCTGAGAAAATATTTTTGCCGATAGAGTACTCCAATTACCTCGGTCAAGATAGATCTTCCTGTCAGCTTTAGGTTAGTTAGGGTTGGGTTAATCCGTCGGTGTCTATCTTTTGTATCCTAACAGCCTAGATTACAACAGCAGAAATCCATTCAGGTTCCGTCCCCCTCATTGTCTGTGTTCCGAAGCTGGTGTCGAGTAGAGCCAACAATCTAACAAAGAAGGGTAAACAATGCACACCTGATAATGAAAGTCAAATGAATGTAGTTGTGTATAGCTTGATTTAAAGGAATATAACATGTAATGAGGATGCAAACTAAACGCACGATACACCGAGCACAGTTCGTCAATGCTATGGCCGATTATAATAAAGCATGAGATGAACAAATGGTGATATCGCACAAAGAGGTGAGGTCGTTCAGCAGAATGTTAGTCGAAATAGGTCGAATTCGTCTTCTGAGCTGGGATTATCGTACCTCACAGGATCAGTAGCTGAATACTTTAGATGTGATATCTGCTGATCCTGTTAAGTGTTACTTGTCTATGTTGGATCGAGTTAGCTGGACAGAAAATACACTTACTCAGGAAGGGTAGTAAAAGCCATAAGAAAGCTGTCTCGCATATGACGCCTCGCGTTGTATTGTCTTTGGTGATAAGTATAATATAGACGATGACTATAAACGAACAAATAATTTTTGTGTACATGAAATTAGTTGCGAGAGTCTGATTGAAAAGGTCCCTGTGGTAACTAAATGCTTGAATATAAGGTTATGCAATAACGGTGAATTCATCACTCGGACTAATTCGACACACCGCCTTCAGAATTTATTCCGCAACTGACGACAACTGTTTCAAAGCTCTTTTGCCTGTTTGATTTTCAATACACACTAAGTGAGTAAAACTTATTGACTTATTTTTGGGGTGAACATAGATCTTATTTCTCAGCATAGTTGTTAGTATGGCTGTAAATGAAATACTAAGTGACATGTTGGCAAGATAGTCAAATTTGTGATGTCTGGAGTTTGTAAATATTTCTCCTATTTGTTGATAAGGTAGTCCATTCAGCCAAAAAATATGTTCACCTCAAATAGAGCTTGGCACTGATGAATGATCGTATCGAGTAAACAGTAACTTTTTAACTTGTAGTTTCAAAAAGACGTTTTACTTGTGGAGCAGTGTTTGACTTCTTGCTGTTCTAATCGTTTGGACTGAGAAAAAAACATTTTTTGAATATTCTATAGCAATCATGCTAATAGATAATACCACATTATCCTTTAGCTATCGTAATTTTTCATCAGCCGCTTCACTGCTACACGATACGCGCGTTCTTGTGTGTGTACTGGTCACAAACAAGTTTCGAGCTTTTGCTACGCAAATCGTTTGTCACTTCAACAAATGCAAGGTCTCGTATTTCTTCTATACTTTCACGTTTTCCAAAGACAGGCAACTGCAATTAGGGTAACTAGTGCTGTAACCTAAATCTATACAGCTGTATATCGGTGACTTCATTATTGAGTTTGCATAGGATCAGACAGTGTGCGCTAGACAAACACATCAGTGAGATTTATGTAGGAATGACCAACTTGTATTTTCGGATGAAATAGCAATTGATAATAATTTGAAAATTTCACTTTTAATGTCTCGGCCTTCGAATGAAACGTCTACACATTTTTTTAATTTATGCTTCTGTCACATCCAGCAGAAAATAAACTTTTTACTAATGAAATGTCCGTGGGTTACCTTGCGGTTTTTATCCTTGTACAAGCGTTGACTGTCTGTGTTCGCAACTTATCATTCAGACCAAATGTTGTAGTCTTTTGTCTGACTTACGCACACGATTCGACAAGGGTCTAGAGCCTTTAACTAGATCAAAAGAATGTAATCTGATTTATGCGTTAGCTTGTGAATGAGTGCCCCAAGAGATCTGATCAAAAACTGCCACATACACGAGTGGTGTTCACATTTGGCAAGACCTTGATGCATGAAAATAATTACAAATAACCTTGAATTTCAGACAGGATCATCTGTTGCGTTCACTATTCCTGTCGATTAAGAATGTCTTTATCAAATTTATAAGTGCTTGAATCTGCACTGAAATACCAGAGGCTTGCAGCTGAGCGCGTCTGAAATGAATGCATAAAAAATACATACGTGATCTGCTATGGTCATTGCTCCTCCGCGTTTTAATGAGTGAGTGATGTGCTGACTCACAGAGTCGGTGACTGAAGACTTTAGGTGAGAGTCAAATTAATTGGGCTCAGCGGCGTGAATGGTTTTATCTTCAGGAAGAAAACGTAGTTCACAGAGAGTGGCGGTGAACGCCAAAAGGAAGTTCTCTTGCTGACGACCTGTTAAGTTCATTTGTAGTCTGTTCGTACGCAAGGTTTGTGTACTATGACATTAAATGTTTAGGCAAAAACACAGTTGTTTCTAGTGGTTAGGTCCCCATTCGCTCAATTGTTTTCAACCTTTTTGGCTGTTTTTCGTGAGTTGTATGTTAGCTAGGCATCAACAAAACCACTGATATATTGCTGTCTTTTTTGTTGATGACAATGACACTTAACACCGACTGACTGTCCTGTCTATGGTCGTTAGCTGTTTTTGTTTCTTTGTGCCGGTATGTACTATGTTCACAAAGTTAATATAGATGACAGTTCTATTTAGTGGTACAAGTAAACCTTGGTTTCGTTTTTATTCTTATGAAGGATACAGTTAGTTAAACTGAAGTAAAACAAACTTTCTTCAGTTCCAAGATACGCACGTTTGTAAGTAGGACTTTACTGAGCATGCTATGTAGACCAAATAGTCAGTTATGTACAGTGCATTCAAAACGGAATCACAAGCCAACTACAAATAAATGGCTCAGTAGAAACTTAGCACGAGTTTCTTGTGTATCCAGTAAGGATGCTACATTTTTACAAGATTAGCTCGCCTCAATAAATCAGAGCTTAATTTTAAACATATAGACTAGGATAATTGCAATCGTGGTTAGAAAAAAGGACGTCGAAATTTAAACCGTCAAGTTAATAACTGACAATCTGTTAACGTTTTGGTCGATATCTGACTAAAAGCGATGAATCGTGAACCGAGATAATAAGTATGGAGAACACGATGATAAATGCTCGAGAGCAATCAGCAAACGATGGTAGAACCCGTCAAGTCTCGCGGCATCTCACAGTTAATTTTTATCTGCTGTATATTTCGTAATACAGTGCTTAATATAAGTTGACCATTATATACAAGCGTTTGCTAATGTCACATTCCACCAGATAATTCTACCAGTCCCTCTCGAAAAAAAACACTGTACTCAAGTTTTTATCTCATTAGAGTTAATCCCTAGTGCGCATTATAGCCTCGGCTGAAAATGTAAGTCCTACTAGGACTTCATGAGTCAGTCGCGTCACAATGGACACAAGTGTTCAACCTCAACTGTTTATGGGCAATACTGAGACAGTCAGCTAAATGTTGTCTAAAGTTCCCTCATATTCATTATATGTACAGGTCAAATAGCATCTGGTTACAAATGCGGGAATTTATTT
This sequence comes from Paragonimus heterotremus, assembly GCA_013368495.1. Classification (NCBI taxonomy): domain Eukaryota; kingdom Metazoa; phylum Platyhelminthes; class Trematoda; order Plagiorchiida; family Troglotrematidae; genus Paragonimus; species Paragonimus heterotremus. The sequence continues at coordinate 15,048 of LUCH01017311.1, forward strand.
GTTGTTTTTTTGGTCATCTCCAAAGCAACTTAAACAACTGGTCCCACGAGAGAGCACCTTGACACTGGCTCAACTTACTGCCAGATTTGAAGCCAGACGCATTCAAAATGCAAAACAAGCCGAACAAATCCGCTTGCAATCGGCCATGCGAAGAGAGCAATGCACACAAACCAAACGACAACAATTGTTAGAGCATAGCAAACAACTGCGCGTTGCTCAGTCGGACTTAATGGCCAGGCTAGAGTGAGTATACAGTTAACTATGAGAATTTGATCAATATATTCGAGTTGCACATTATTGTTCAAAGTTTTGCAATAGTCGTCTGAAAAAGCCACCTCATTTGAAAATTAATGCAGTGGCTTACTTTATTTGTAATTATTGGACATTGTATGCACAACTGGGCCAGTTTTGGCGACATTTTCTGCGATATACTCAAAAAACACTCAGTTTAGATAATGATTGACTTTGCTGAAAGTACAGGCTTTCAAAGTGGAGTTGGTTAGACATACAAACAATCCAGTGAATCACATTCATCACGAGCTAACTGCCTTACATTTCTTATCAATAGGGAACCCAGGTGTGTTGGAGGAAGAACGTCGTTCATCCGGGTCATCTATGTCAGCATCTTTGTCCCATTGCTCTTACGAACAGAAACGGTTCGTCACATGTACGGGTAGTTGGAAATATAGTTACATAACAGAATCAGCAGTACTGCTGATCTGGATATAAAGTCAAACTTTGTGACTATAATGATATCGATTGAGTTTTATCACTAAATGGTCAGCAATACATCAGAGACGACTCGGTCAACGGTTTTACTGTTCACTTCCTAATCAAATTCCCTCGAATATCGTATGTGAATATTTGTCGTAATGTTGCTTTAGTAGGCTGTTATGACTGTAATCAAAATTTCCTTTCATTCACTTCAGTTTGCTGTATTTCTATATTTACAAACCGCACATCATAAACTGGTTCCAGACCGGTCCAGAGATCAGAAAACATTTAAAAAATGATTTACACTCCATTACAGGCTCACGTACCCAAAGTTTTTGAAATTTTAAAAGAGTAACAAACATTGTGATATGCCACCTGATAAACAGGTGGTGCAAGAAATTATGGTATTGAAAAATAGTTTAAAAAAATAATCATGTCAAAGCAAAAGGCGGAAAATGGACAAACGGTCATTTACGTTTATAAGACTTGAGATTATTAGTTCCTATAGTTCCTGTAGTGCAGTTTACTCGAAAACCAAACCGTTACAACCTGAATACCGATTGAGTAAATTGACAATTTGCAGTAGCCAAAAAACTAACTTATGTTGTCTTAGATGAGACCCAATTGTGATATGTTACAGCCCCAGGTGGATTCGAATCAGTGACAGAAACAACATGCCTCCGCGCGGCAAGCGCTCTATCAGCTGAGCTACGAAGCCACACCAGAAACCCGGAAATTTCACATTTGGACTCGGTTACCCACCCGTTCCACTTTGCCTTATGGAATCCACCAAATGATCTATGGGATCGATTACCTGGCAGGATTTCTCGAAAAGTTCACGTTAGCATCCACCAACGCCACTGTTGAGCACAGAAATTGTATTGCTAATGAGTAGTTTGGCAGATTTGATGATTTAGATGAGAGAGCGCTTGCCGCGTTCGAGCATGGTATTTCTGTCGCTGGTTCGAATCCGGCCGAAGTTCAGATTTTTCGCAAGTGGATCTCTTCTAAAATATACTCATTGATACAACTTGTGTTGGTTAGGTCAACCGAATTCCCAGCAGAGTACAAACTCTCTCATTTTTAAAATCGTATTTCGAGTTGTCGTGAACTGATGAAAAGGTCAAGATTTTCGAAATTACACCTTTGTTTTCAAAATCAGAGCAAACATTATAAAAGTCCCAAAGAAGTCAACGCTTCTACCAACTAAAGCTGAATTTAAAAAAGGATCGAAATTGATTTCAAAAGAAGGTGAGGTAAGTTGCTACTGAGTAATTTTTTCGTTAGCGTGAATGGGATTTTCTGTGAATAAGTGTATTTGCCAGCTGTAGGAAAGTTTCGGTGCATCTCACTGGTTCACACTGAACACAGAGGCAGTCCAAAAGGGACGTTAGCGTTTTAAAAGACATTTACGAGAATGTTATACAACGAATTCGATTGTTTTAGTTGATGTTTTTGATTGAGGCCAAAGAGTAACTAGATCAATTCATACGTAGTGGCTGTGGCTAGTCTAAGCTTTATTATAATCCAGGGGGTTTATACTGGGCCTGGTTTGATCAACATGGTTCAGGACAAACAGATATTCCACTATCACTGAAGTAAAAGTGACTGAATCACACGTTTCTTTTTTAGTTCAGGACAGACAATAAAACCGACATAGTTTACTACCAGAGCCACTGTCATTCAAGCGGTAAACAAAAAACGTCACTGATGGCACTGATTGTTTTGAAATTAGTTGAACGACCATTCGTTATCAATGTGGGTGACCGTGTTTTAAGCCGTATTGACCAGATTACCCCCAATAATCCGATTAATCATACGACTATTATGAATAGTTATGTCAGGTAATATCACCTCATTTGTTTTTCATATGGTTATCCGTAACCACTTGTGTACACCACTCAGTATCGGTCGGTTACACCGAGGGGAAACAATTGGCTGACTGTACGAGTGGACGGTCTGATATGTTCCAGGGATTGTCGTGAACAAATTACGCGTCCTTTCTCGTTTTACGTTCAGCCGTGTCATGACTAGAGGACTCTAAGTGATAATGAAAGACAAGCAATGTGTGTGAAGTCGTTTGTTGGAAAAAGATTTTGCCTTCAACTACTACTACGAATTGTAACCTACAGTGTACGTATAAACACTTTTTAGATCTGTAGTCTTTGGTAAACCTTACGACGGGTAGCAGACAGGATTCAACTTATAAGATACTAGCTTATGATTTATACTGCAGGCAGTGCACTAATATTTTATTCCTATGTTTCTGCATCTTCAGCAGGCACTACAAGAAATACGTGAATTTGAGCTTCGATTACGTGCCAGTTCGGATGCGGCGGACTGGTGTAGGAAGCCGAAGACAACTACCGATTTGATTAGTCAGCTTCGTTTGTTAAGGGCGTGTCCGCCCACACGAGAACAACAAGCAAACTCGGTAAAGATCCACCTGCCTCCGGCGGAAAGTGAAGCCTATATGGCTCGAATAAAGGAGCGTGTATTGGAAGAAAATCGGGCGATGGTCGAACAGGAGAAACGTAGACGACGGATTATTGTTGCCAGTTTGGAAGAACATCATGCGTATGAGGTGATAGAGGGCCTATGGATTTGATTTAATGCGTTTAGGACCACTTGTTTCATGAGTGCGCCTTTTTATTTTAGTGCTAGCTAAAACAACCCATTTGACTATGGGTTTCGAACACAGCCCATTACAGCTGATCACTTTAAACAATGCACTAAACTATTATCAGAACTGATTCTGACTCCCGTTTTGATGATGTGAACGTGTTGACCACTTTTTCACGGACTTGATGATGGATTTGTCACTATGGTTGCATTAAATACGCAACAACGATTGGAGATGATTGATGTGCAGTTCCCAAGGGCGTTTGAGAAAGATGAAGTGTACATATTAAGTTAATTTCGATTGATGGGGAAAAGCTTACTGAAAAACTTCATAGATGATGTATTTTGTCGTCTTAAACGTTAACAACGGTTAGTTACGGGCTTGGTTAACACAAATTGAACAATACTTACATTTAGTCACAGCCTTTGCATTCACCTAAACCTTCTAGCCAAACTTTTTAAGAAGAAAGCTCAACATGCAAGTTATGTTGCTGCTTGAGCACGTCAGCAATGGCTTATCAGTAACCCAAAATATTGTTGAGAAGTTTGAACAAAGTTTGAAATTTCAACTTGACTAAAAAATGGGGGCATCGGTTAGAGTAAACGTTCAGTAAGTGTACCTCCTGTTCAGATGAATGAAGAATCTGAAAATCATCTATAAGAAAATATGGCTAGGAGATTATTTGTGATAATTTGGTATGATGCCAGTGGCACGGTTGTCAAATATGAACGTGGACCGAACTTCAAATTCTGGTCGTGGTAAGGATGTGCATTAATGACGAACTGTAACAGGAACCTCACTCGACTGCAATGCGTTTTGTCAGAAAAGGCTGGCTGGAAAGTTTGTGAGAATGTAACAGCTGGTTGGTAGATGCTAGGCCTCCAGTTATTTGTGGAATTCTGAACCACAGAGATATAATTAACGTAAAATGTAACTACTGACGGTGATTACTCCATTTTCTTTGAAATAAGAAATATGTGACACCCTATTTATTAATAATGTTTATTTTATTTCGAAACAAGTCGTTGTTAACGGCAAAATAGTCTATTGTTTCTTCTTGATGAATATTCCCTCTTCTAAGAATGAGTTCCCAAGCAGTAAATATTTTCTGCACTAACGATTATCTTTGCCTCACTTTATTCCGAATGGGCTACAAACACCCTATTTTTTTAAATTATCGTAGACCAACAGTTTCTTTTGCCTATGTAATGTTAAGCAAACAGTAAAAATTCCATTTACTGTTAGTGTGCAATAAGTGAGCTGATATTTAACGCCAAAAACAATCAAGGAGGTTAAAGTAGAGGAGAAAGAAGTGTAAAGCAAACCGGTAGTCAGTAAGACATTAATGTGATTTGTGAGCAGATGTGTAATATCATTATACAAAGTAGACTGTGTGGACGGATATCTGTCTGATGTTAGTTGTAACCACCGAGAAAAACGAGGAAACTGATGCTCTCTTCACACTTACAATGAGGTTGTCTTCCATTAAAGTGTGATCAACTTGTTAACGATTGTTCGTGCTCATAAATAAAATCATAAAAGAAAGCCTATTTTATTCCAGTCTTACCTGTTAAAGTGTTATACTTTCATTTCCTCACGTTGGTTTGACATCTAAACATCCGAGTGGACTATCGTTGCATTGTTGCCGTTGTCAGTATTGTTGTCGTTTCAAAGCAAAAGTCAGAATCGTTCCTCCGCATCTTATCGACTACGTACTGCAGCCAACAGCAGGCTTTGTAGGACGAATGACACTAGTTCACTCACTAATCCAAATTTAATCCTAACTCAAGCTGACTGCCATAGGTTATAAACATGCTTGGATATAACAGTATGACGCGATCGAATGCGGATTCAGGAACAATCTGTAAACAGCCACTATCACATATTGCACATCATTTTCCAATCTGTCTTTCACATCCGTTGAATGACAACAAAGATTCAGTGACTGTTTTGCATTGCTTAAGCGGTAACAGTGGAAAGAGGGCTTTCCAGAGAGTGTTATGAAAGACCTCCGTGTCACAATCTGTCTTCTGTGGTAACCGGATGGTGATGGTAATCTATACGCGTTAAATTTGAAGAACGATTAGCGTCTGCACTTCATCCATAAGTTGTTCGTGCCTGTTCATTCTTAGTTGAAAAATATTCAGCTAACTACAATTCAAAACACGGAAAAAGAATTACGCAAGATGTACTCTGCAGAGACATTTCGACTGATGTCTTCGGTTATGATACACGCATCAGTTAGCATAAATACATTTAAACGAGCATAAAATAAGAATGAGTCATCAGCCACGATAGGAATAGCACACAGAACCAGTCATGTTCAGATGGACTATCATCAGTTAAAAACAAACGAACAAACTACAATTTAGCTAATGTGATCGTATGTGTTAAGGTTTGCTTTCCATTTGAAATGTTCATCTAGAAGAGCTTATGATTATGAAATTTACCAGCCTGATATTATATACGGGCAGTAAAGATGGCCTTTCTCATTTATCAACTTATTAGTTCAATTTCAGGCGAATAAGATTAACGTTTTGCACCGACAACTATCTTTCAAGATGTTCTATTAAAAAGTCTCATGTTTTAAACTATTTTCAATTTCATTCCGGTGGAAAAACTTGTGCATGTTAGAAGTTTGTTGATGATAACACTTTAAAACTACGTAGACTTAGTATCTGGTTTATTTCAAGGAGTAAATAGATATGCCGATTTTTGACCTTCCTTGAATGCGGTGCAATGGTTTCCACCTTTAATCAGGCAGTTTTTGGAATGATTTGCCTCGTCTAGTAGTAGACATTTCGGTGTGTCCTGAGCGTCATTCACTTGGCTGATTGCGTTCTAATCACAGACTGCCTACAAAGATAAGCCTGATCACAGAGTGTTATCGTCAAGATGGTGAATTTGCCCACTTTTCTGTCAACGTGTAATAAATTAATTTCAAGTTTTACATCAAGTTGTTACAAACTGTACCAGCTTTTGAGAACTTGTGTACGTTTTGTTGTCAGACCAAACCTTAGTAGCTAACAGCAATTTTATTTCACATTGTGATCAACAAAGACGTTGAAAAATTATTCCCATCTATTTTATTACGCATCTAATGAACCCGTTTTTGTTTTACACGACATTCACTCTAATGAAGCTTTTGTCAGAAACATCATTCATAAAATCTCAGCAGGCTCATAGATGTGTTAGAGAAATAAAGCAGCTTGGATGATACACAAAGCTGTTTTCTACTTAACAATATGGTTCAGACGCTTGCTACCCACCATTCGTCTGTTCAAGATAACACCGTCTCACTTGTTGCACAAGAGTTCAACAAATTTACTCACACTGGATAGTTGGTGACTCCAGCCGTCATTCAATGACAGGAAATTGTCTAGATCAGGCTGTTCATTGAAAAAGGGCGCAAACGCGAAACCGAAAAAAAGCTTAACCCTGAGTTCAGCACTAGTGCTGACAAAAGTAGGTCATTGACTGTGAGGTGCTGTAAGTTACGTGATCATGAACTCTCTGACCCGGCAAGCAACATCTGTTCTCCTTACTCACCGGGTCAGTCAGGAGTCTCATCGTTGTCGACCACATCACTGCCTGATCAACTCTAGGTTACGTAGAAGGTAAAGGATGTAGCATTCTTTTCCCCAAGTGATTGGGGTTGGATCAACTTGGACTGAAGGTTTTACTGGGGGACAATTTTGCCCAAATGTCAGAAGAACTGAATAGTTAACTTACTGTTGAGCAGTGAGATAGTGAATGTAGGATATGGATAACCTTTGTGCTCAGGCAACTCAAACTGTTGACCGGAATTGTCCTGTGGAGAGTTAATTGTCATTAGCATCTGTAATATACTATTCTGCTGAGATTTGAAATTCATATTAATGCAATGTATGCCTTCTTCACTTCTGTCTCTTATTCCTAATGTGTTCAGGAGCAACGTCGGACTCGACAATTGGCTGAACGTCTGCTTCGCCAGTCTCAGTTAGAACGTCGTTTGCTTGTTCAATTAGAGCAAACAAAACATGAAAAATCTGTCCTTGTGGCCAACAGAATTGAGCGTCAAAAAGAATACGAATCCAGACGAGAATTAGAGTTTCAAGCAGCAATGGACTATGAACGAGTGAGTTACTTTTACACTGGAACGATTGGAAGTGTTCAGCCACTTTTTGAATTGATTACAATAACTTTCTGTTAAAGTTTTTGGCACCTCATAACCAGCTTAGTTTACCAACAGTCTCAAATGCAACGATCAACAAACCTTATGATAATCTTGAGTTCAAGTCTCACATAGAAGAAACGTTTTTTTGAACTGTCACCACTTGCCATATAACTATTTCGCGTTTTTCTTCCAAAGGAAATAGCACTTCAGAGAAAACAGGAAGAAGCTGCCACGGTTGCCATTTTGCGTGAGGTTTGGGCCAATCAACAGGCCAGAAAGCGTCAAGCGTCATATACACGGCATTACGAGTTTGTCGCGAACGAAGTTGTTGGTCTGCTTTTGCAGTTTGTATTGCAAGTGGCCGACTATAGAATGCTTACTGGTCGGTGAGTATTAATTGTAGCCTAAGTTGATGTTGTAGTTCACTCGAAGAAAGACGTTTTCTGCTGTTTCTTTTGAGTGGCATTCGCCTAAAAATCATGGTCTTTAGCTGATTTTGAAGGCGGGCCTTTTATATATTTTTACTTTGTGAAGTGTGTCTGATCTATGCAGTTGAGTTTTGAAGTCAACGAGCCGTTTGCCCAGTCTTGTGATAGAACAAATGAAAAGCCTGAATACCCGACATGAGCACTCGGATTTTTCTATAAATATGGGGCGAAAATCTGACTTTCGAAATATGGAAGCTCCCGTACTTCAGTGATAAGTTGAGCTTTGTAGATTTGATAAAAGTTTGGTACTAAGAACAAGTAAGACGTTCACTCGAGTTATACTCTGAAAGCGCTGGTGGTCGCGATGTGAACTTTTCGTAATAAAGTCTTCTTAGAATCAAATATTCTTGTCAGTTATGCCATGCTGCGTAGCTTACTACTGCAGGAGACTAAATACTCACATTTTACATACTGAAGCAATTAAGCAATGGTCATACTTGGTCAACTTCAATCGACATTGGTGTCCACCAGTATCGGAAGACAGTGAGCTGTTACACATTTTTAGAATAAACGAACAGAGGAGTAAACTTTATTAGGCTGCATGCAGACTTTGTTTGCTGAGTTGTCAGAGTGATATTGCTGTAAGCAGGGAAGAACAGACCACTATTCTGGCATCATATTGGCTAAAGGATCGACCAGAATAAGGACAGAATAAGTGTTTGGTCACCTTATAAGCTGAAGTCATTTTGCTAGCTTTGACATTTTCACCCGTTTCTCAAACTCGCATTGAGGCAACGTACTGAGTACTCAACTGTCCATAGACGCAACATATATCTGTCACTTTAGGGGGACTGAAACCAAAACTTTTCTTTTATGCTGATTAACAAATATATCTCCATCCAACTGACCAACGCGGGTGAACATGAACTTGTATCAAGAGAAAATCTTTAAGAAACAGGTGAACCACATGAGGGCGAATTTATAAACAGGGAATGCTTGCGGGTACATGAGCGGTGAAAGTTCTGCTAGGCAAATACTCCTAGGTTTTTGCGCTTCTTCGAACATCTGAAGATGACAGTCAATTCTATATTTTCTAAAACCATTATATTCGAAGGGAGATCCATCGCAAACCAGGGACGCCCACCTTTAGCGATGTCGGAAGGCTATACACGATCCGTGATACGAGAAATACTTATGATTGGTTGAAGTAGTTCAAAATCGATAGATGTTCGATAGGCTAATGGAATTGGACAGTTCGTCAAACAGTAACTTGGATGACTGGTATCCAGTCGGGCTAACCTTTTTATCTGCCGTTACAATGATTCTGAAGCATATTAGTTAAATGTGACGTTTTTCGCAGGCCACCGTGTTCAGATAAACACATACAATGCTAACGGCCTCTTGAAGTTAGATCGTACGTTGATGTATTTTAATTTTGTTATCGATTTCACCGGGAAACGGCCCCGTGGGCAACAATAAGTGGTCGCTGAGAAAACAACCAGGGCAGTGGCAAGCCAACCATGTAACAGGTACCATAAGAAGCACAACGGCAGTTCCTATGTTAACCATACGTTTTGCCTCACAAAAGATCACAAAGTTATTAGATGTCATGTAAAACAGTCCTTTTTCCCGTTTACGAAATCAATGGATAAGGAAACTGAACCGTAATCTAAGCGCCGACCGTGAGACTTAGTTAACGGAGTAAGTTAATGGAACGGTAACCACCAGCGTAATCGTCAGACTTATTCTTGTTACATTCCACAGCGTCCGTCCTTCAGTAAATCCACCAGCAAGACAGATGTCACGTTTATTCGTAATACATATTGAAGTTTAGAGCGCTCACAAGAACACGTTGAGGGTCAGTTTGCAAGCCTACTGTGTTACTGTCACTGACATGCGATTTATGCCCCCAGTTGGTACATTCAGAATTGTCCAGTAAAACTGAAGTTCACCAGAACATATCAGCTCTCAGACGCGATATAACTTTTGACCAAACGGATTCGTGTCATTACTTTTCAAAAAGGGTGAGGAGATGTTAGTAGAGGTTCTGCTTCATCAGAAGAGTTATCTTGACCGAAGCCATTAGTAAGGTTCTGGCATCCATTACATTTTGCTGATCCACTGCAGTTACGAGAGGCAGACATTATGAAATAACAGGCCGTGACTCGTGCCAGATAAAGAAGTATTAGTCAAATTTCCACTTTTTGTTAACTTCTTGAACAATGTCACATGTAAAGCCAGACAACAACTGCCTTCCTTCTAAGATTCAAGGATGCGCTGGAGTCTGTGGAGGGATGTAAACTTCTAGGGTCGGTCAAATGCAGCGGTGTATGGAACAATTATCCGAGCCCACTCTAGGCACTCTATTTTGACAAGTCAGGGTCTGCAGTGCATTGTTCAACACTTTCAGCATCAAGGGGAGTGTGCGTCAAGGTTGTGAGGTTGACCATTCCACGTTCTTGTTTATAGTAACCACAACGTTGAGAGACTCTCTGCAACACCTCACAGCTCCTCACAAGGACCTCTTACTTGGTTGTAGATCTATTGACTTTGGCTATCATAACGACAAATTGTTGTCTGATAATTTTCAAGCAGTAAAAACGATGTCGCAAGCCAATTTACTCTCTGCTAAATACTTCAGAACGCATTGTGTAGCCGCATAGTTCAAGTGCTTTTGCAAGACTGTTGTAGTTACTTTGACTGGTGTAGGTTAAAAAATGGACAGACCGCTAACGAAATGACGTCAGCCAGCAGGAGGTTGATCACCATAATTCGAATTTGTCTGCCGGGCTGGGGCCATCGCATTTCACAGAAATGGTGGTTAGCGGCTTTCGATGTGATATCAGTTAACCATGCTCAGTGTCATTTGTCACCACTGGACCGAGTTATCTGCGCACAAAATGCAGTCGTTGACAAAGGGTGCTGAAAGTTCCACTGATGATGACACCATACTTTTAAATGTAGCTAGTCTGTTTGCAAGATAAATGCGTCTTGACACTGAATGGTTGAAAATGTACACCGTTTTTCCTAATTAGGTCTTCTTCATCAGATTTCTTTTAGCTTCTTCTGCCTAGAGCTTACTTATTTCTGATGATTGCACACCAGTTCAACATTAGCGCGAATAACTAGTATACTGATCTTTTTGATGTTGACGATTAAGTAGTTAAGACCCATTGGTTCATGCGGAATGGTGATAGAGAAAAGCCATATGAAAACGATGTGTCGATCAAGAGGGCAAGACTTCCAGCATGTCAGACTGGGGAATACATAAAAATGTTGGATGCGGCTTAAAAACAGACAGAAAAGACTAAAGTACATCAGAAAAGCAAGTGATGTCATACGTTAGTCTTACCTGTTTCCTGTTGACAAAGTCGACCTTCTCTATCATCTATGATACACAATTTCTAATCATTTTATTCATGTTTGATATGATTGTCAGTATGATTATTTGGTCACAAACGATGTATGTAGCAGTTCGTGTACTATTCTTACGTATTTAGAAAGATTAACAAACGTTGGAAATTTCAAAGCGAAATACATCACTCATTCATAAATTCTAAACTAACGAGAAATATTCGATAAAATGTATCCATCACATTTCAGTGATGCTTTTCTCATTTCTCTCGCCTGTGATTTAAAATTGTCCAAACTGAAATGCGTATTTTATCTTTTTCAGGGATATATGGATCTCCGTGTTAAATAACAGTATGATCAGCATAATGATACTCATTTTTAGTCGAAAGATTAATCGCTGAACTGATTTTTACACCTGTATTTCTGTTTTAATTTGGTTCAGGTTTGTCAGCGTTGATAATTCGTTTATTTTGCAATAACATACCGAGTAGAAATCGGACTGTTCTAAATTTTAAAAAATAGTTTTGCTTAAAACTCATCAGTAATGACAGGCTGGGGTATTAGTCAGATGTACTGACTCTCTGTATCATCCGAGAAAGTAATGTGCACAAACAAAGTGAACAGTTTCCCTCGAGCGTTCTGGTTGTTTCACACAAGTGTCTAGTCACGGTTTTAGCCAAGCTTTTTTTCATATTTATTCTATTCAGTCTCAGTTTCGGGTGTAACAGATGGTTAACAACCGGTGTATTTTGTTACCTCATCAATTTTTGATTATTAAGTTTTGTAGCTGAAAATGTACATTCACTTGCATGCGTAGATTGATACCCGTCAAGTTGTTTCGTCAATGGAAAGCCCAATGGGTTGCAGGAGTGCCATTTTGGACCGAAGAACCTGTTGCACAAGATTCCGAATGCATACAGCAAATTGTGACGGATGAGAAAAAAGGAAACGAGCAGCTAAATGAGTGTGATTTCATGGATTATCAAGTGAGTCAGTAGCACACACTTTGATAATGATACAGGTAACAAGTGTTTAAGCTGAGCCAACAATTGGTAAAGGCCTTGTGTGGCTTTTATTAGGATTTATAATTTTCATCCAATGAGTGTATTGCTTTGTACATCCGCATATACTGAATACTTCAGAGTAAAGGACACCAATTCAGGCAGCGGTATTTTTGTTCTCACAGTCCGTTTTCGAGTATACTGTCAACAGAATATGATGATGTTAAAATATGTGGATATGAGTCGGTGTATGATGATGTAATTAGGTTGTAAACAGCTTTTTTCTTGCAATAGCTTTTAATGAAATATGTACACTAAAGATGTTCGGGTGTTGTGTATACACCAATGATACACAGGGCTGAAACTGTCTGCCAGCGTTGAGTGGTGCGTGAGACTATGGTGTCCCAAGGTAGTCATAAACCGTCATTGATTACTTCACAACGGTTATGCACCCAAAGTAATTGTACCATGGCTTGACCCTCAGCAAATGCGACAGCGTAACAGCGACACAAGACATTCTGGAGGGGAAAACTTTTTAAAAAGTATAATCAGGATAGAAAAACTGTTAGGCATAGGAATAAAATGTTGTGGATACAAGCATACTACATACCGTTGCACGTTGATATCTAGGACTAGTGAGATTAAAATGATCACGAGGTCTTCAATATTGTTTAGTCAGAATAGTAGAATATTTCAAGACACTATTGCACTGGCTGGTTTAGATTGTCTTATGGTAATTCAGATTGTTTCACAGTATCGCTAGCCTATCTTACCATCTTTTGTCCGATCTTTTTTTTTTTTTAAAAAAAAACGGCTCTTGAGTGTCCTAATGTGAACGCCTCTCAGGATTACGGGTTTGCTGACGCTTGCCTATTCGAGAAATTAGAAGATACCGCAGAGGCAACAGCAATTAACAACCGGAACTTGTTACCCTAATAGATATCAAAGGTGTACCCACTTGATACTGATACTGGAAAATAAAAGTATAGTCATTTCCGGAGAAAATTAATTCTAGTTGTTTAGTATATTTTGTTATTCAGAGGTGTACTCTGTGTTGTTCTTCACTCAGCAAAGCTGTGTTAGATTTGTAGTTTTCTGTGAAAGCTGATCGGTCGAAGAATCATCAACACTAACCGAAGATCATTTAACCGGACAATAATGAGAGAAGGATGCAAGTAGGAAAAACACACTAAATGCAGAGCGAGAATCGAGCCTGTTTACCTTGGTTCCAAGTCGGTTAATCGATGCTCACTGACACCGTACAAAGTTTCTTCGTGGAGTGGATGTTAAAATTGTTACTATTAGTGGTTAATGGATGTGCAAGTCCGTGTTAGCTACCGTAAAGCATGTTGCAATATTGCAGCCAGCAAAGAGAACATGCCATATCGTGGTGCCTTAATTTGATTGAAGACATGAGTCAATTAAGACGATCTGATTTGTTCTGAAAGGTAGTAGGGGAAAACGTAAATAAAACTGACTGTATTGAATTCCATTGAAACAGTGCTTAAAATCAAAGTGAGGCGTGTCCGCTAACTTCTGAACCAGCGACTAATTGTATTCCAGGGTTTTAAACCAATGGGTGGCAAAGACGAGTTTGATCAAATAATTGTTACGAAAAATAGTAATAGCTAGAAACAATCTATAGTTGCTGAAAAAACTTGAACCGGAATGGCACTTCTAAATTAAATGAGAAGTAACGTTGAAATGTGTATGCTTATAATGGCATCTTGGATGAATAGAAATTGTTTTTATATAGAATCTGCAAGGTGAATGGAGTCTGGATAGCATCGGTACTGTTCAAGCCCAATCACTTCCAAATGCACCAATACGTACTGTTTATGGAAAACCAGTGGAATGGATGCAGCCAGGCAATTTGGAAATTAAGAACGCCGACTGTGTGTTCACCTACTTCGATCCAGAGAGACCGGAGGTTAATCCCATCCTCGACTGGGCGGTCGTTCGGCTCCACAATCAAGTGTATCCGCCACCGGTAAGACAGTTCCTCTCAGTTTCAAACATTTTAACTATTTAGTATGGTTACACGAACTACGCGTTTATAGATCTCATGGTAGTTCAGGGTTAAAAATAACGTTTGTTGCTAAACAGTCGTGGAATTATGCCCCGGTTAGAGCATTTAGCTTTGTCTAAACGGAATAATCTGAAAGTGATGAATCCAGATTGAATCTTGCAAGTCGCAGAGAATCTTATCCTGTAAAGTCAACAATTTTTCATTTTCTGTAAATAAGGTGAGGGATCGGTGCTAATATTTGTTGCGTCAGAATCCATGACGTACTGTTCAGACGGTGCAACGTTTATATGCAGTTAGGTTCAAGCTAATTAAAGCGTTGGTTGAACAGCTGGTATGGTGTCTGTTAAATATACTAACTCCGAATGTTCTTTTCACTGAACTAAGAGATTTTGAATACATCGTTCAGCAGTGTTATCGGTGGCTACTACAAGATGTGACGACAATTTTTAGTAACAGTTCACTTAGAAAAACGGAACAGCGTTACTGCTAGGCCTGATGGCAGTTTTATAAGATGCTGTTTACTAGAAAACATGGAGTGGTGATCATATCGAGGTATTAAATATATGGACATAATAATTTCTATGGAATAAAATTTCACATTTAATCTTTGTATCAGCACTTGTGTGTAAGTCCCTGAAAACTTCGAAGCAGCATACCTGGTAGGCAAGCCACAAAACACTACCTGTATAATATTTTGCCTAATCCCATTATTATGCGTGTGATTAACACATCCATAGTTTTTGGAGCAGAGACAGCAGAACAGGGGATCGATAACATTCCGGTGAAAACAAAATCACACCAGGACGAAACAGAGGCATAGTAGGAGGTGCGAATGGCTCACTCAATCTTTAACTAAAGAGGTAACAACCACAAAAGCAACAACTTTATCCAGTGTCCCACGGTTCATGTGAACTATCTGAGGTAATCAACGAGGCACAACACCAATGAACATCAGAGGGCTTGTTTCGTGTGTAACTGTACCTACATGTAGTGCAGCATGAAAACTATGTAAAAATGTATTTTTTTAGACGTACGAGAATAATTTAGAAGAGAACCAATGGGAAACATATGTTTCGGCTAAATTTAAACCAGTGACGTTAACGGCACATTCAGACGCACCAAGCGTCCTACCAACTGAGGTATTAAGCCAGATCGAGAGTTGGGAAATGTCAAATTTGGATTCAGTTACTCACCACACTTACTGCATCCCGTCGAATCCACCAAATAACTGAGGGCTTCCACTTCCTCTGTGGAAATTTTTGAACAGCTCACGTCAAAATCCACCGACGCCACTGTTAACCATTGAACTTTCCAATCTCTCGATGTGGCATCGTGGCACAGTTAGTATAGCGCAAGCTGCGTTCGGGTATGCTGTTTTCGTTGCCGGTCACAATCATGCAGTCTAATTTTGTTTGGGCTGATTGACTTTTTGTAAAATTGCTTGTGAATTTTGACATCATAAAAGTCGATTAGCAAAACTACTGAAGACGGTGAAGCATACTGAATCGTGGCAATCGTTTGGTTGCATCACATCTCATGAATATCCCGTATTTTCTTTTATCAACTAGCCACTTTTATTGAAGCCAAATTTGCCGGAACTTCCAATCAGGGCCGCCTTGCTTGGAAAACCACTAAGCGGAAAGTCTACCGTATTAGCACAAATCTTGAAAAGTGAGTACCTTGGCCGATAGATACGGATGGTTGCCAGTTTTATTACAGAAAGCTTAAAACTACTAATCCAGGAACCACTTTCACCGATTTCGTCGTCATTAACCTTGGGCAGCCTTATCATTTTGTTTACGAGTTCATTTGAGATTTCGTGTGCCAATATCATTGTGTCCGTGATAAGCCATACGCACTGATCCGTAGTAAAAAAAATCACTTTTTGTTTAAGGTCCTCTCCCAACTAGCAGTGACAAAATACCTACATACGTAATTTTTATGCATTGTTGAAAACAGGAATGTACCTTTGGTTAACGTAAATAACGGTGAAAAGAATGCTGTCTAATACTTGATTTTCCCAACAGCTGAACACAGACCATCAACACCAACATTGACGCTCTACAACAAACAAACGAAGCATGGGTAGAAGCTTTCCTAGCAGCCGGCCTCAATAACCAAGCTTATGTCTCAACTAAGTTTCTTGATCCAGTCTGCCTAATATTCGCATCTAAATCATCTTGATGTTTAACTTATTTCACTACCAATCTGTTTAACAAGACGTATATGTCGGTGGCTGAATATATGGAAAAAGATTACGCCGTGCACTGTTCTCCTTGAGCCGATAATGTCGCTCTGATGGCTGCCCAATGTATGCAAACTTTAGGCCTTACAAAGATCTCTCTCTGCATTACTTCGTTATTCACTGCCAAATCTGTCTGTATGTACGATTTGCGGCTAGAGTGAACTTTTCAAACTACTCAGCGGAGGGTGACAATCCATTCAACAAACGTTTACTGCATCCCACGACTAGTGTTTTTGGTGTCAATTGATTATAGACAGGATCGAACACAATTAGTGGGATCTGATACTTTGATCTAGTTACCTCTGCGACCAAGGATTTTGACTAGATGATGAGCAAAGCGGACCCAATTTATCGATATCCAATCGGCTTAACAGACTAGGTCAACCACATGACCGTATCGCCAATGGCAATAACCGGGAAAGTTAAGCTTCTAAATCGGAGTCAAGAAACATACACACTCTGCGCCAAAAGTAAAAAGTCCTCCTGTTTTATAATAATAATTACATTTTCTATGGACCTGGTGCGCTTATTTTGAAATCCAAACACTGCTAACTAATGCGCACTAGAATATCAGATATGATACGTGAAGGTTTTAACTTTGTGAAGTCAGTAGGGAAAAGATAAAAGACAATTGCGGCAACATGATAAGTGGATGTATAAAAGCTGTGGTTTATGGGGATTCCTCTTTCTTCTTCATTTGAATACCTCCATGAACCTCATCGGTATACGGTTGGCAACATAAACAGACCACATCGATCTCACTTAAGGACACTTTTCTGCTCCGCTATAAAGCCACGTCTGGGTATCGTAGCAAAGGTTTCGCTCTGAGCGGGGTTGTACAGATCACAGTTTTATTCCTCGTCAAATTCTGGAGCAGCATCATTTGTACCGCCTGCCAACAATTGTAGTATTCATCGACTATAAAGGTGCGTGCGATTCGGTGCATCGATCTACGATTTCAGAGTCACTTAAACGCAGGGGTGTACCGACCAAATATGTAAACATACCGCAGACGCTTTATTCCAATTCTTCATATCAGGTTAAGGTTCAAGGTGAACTGTTTGACAGTTTCAGCACCAGAAGCGGTGTATGTCAAGACTGTCCTCGTTCACCACGTGTGTTCAGTTTCGTCATAGACGAAATAATGCAGGACTGTCAGCGGCACTCGAGTGATGCCGGTGTGGAACTCCTATCAGGTGAAAGACTGACTGATCTTGATTACGATGACCATAAAGTGTTGCTGTTTGACAAATTTCAGGCGGTACACACAAGGCAGAAAGCAATTTCCCGTTCTGCTAAGTAATTCGGAATGCGCCTTGTAGCTTCAAAGTGTGAAATGTCTCTGCAAGATTGCTACAATCACGTTGATTTAATATTGGACAATGAAGTCATGGAGGTTGTTGACCGGTTTCTATAACTGGGGAGCTGCATTAGCGGCGACGGCAGCGGCGGCGGAGGTGTTGGGAATGAAATAGAGACGCGTAGTTCTAAGGCTAGGGCGATTTTCGCCAATCCGGGACACCTATGAAAACAGTGAGGGCCATATTAGTTCACGACAGCGAAACATGGCCACTGGGGATAGAGGACGTGAACTGTCATCAGGTATTTGACCACCGATGCTTGCGTTCAATCGCTCGTATCTGGTGGCACCAGTGAGTAAGCAACGAGGGGGTAAGGAAGTAGGTGTTTGTCACTGATTGCCAAACGAGTTCTTCCATTCAATTATTACACTTGAACAGACTTAAGTGGTTAGGTCATGTACTGAGGATGCCAGCTAGTCGTTTGTCACACCGAGCACTGTTTGCTGACGGTGCGGCTGATTGGCACACGGTGCGAGGTGGACAGATGGTGATCTGGCGTGGACAAACGAAATCGTTCACGAAGGGGTTGTTCACTGTAGATCGGGTTCGTCTCCCGTGCTGGAGCCCTCGCGACTCACATAGTCGGTGTCTTAAGATGTTAGGTGATATGGTGACTAACCGAGCTAAGTGGCGTGAATGTTGTTGTAGTTTGTCCGAGTTGTCTGTGAAGTGAGTGCACTGAATGATGCGAGGCACTGGAAGCCGTGAGGAAGGTGTTTTGCTGATGACGTCTTACTTTCACTTACAGCTCTGTCGTTTGTTTGCAAGATGTAGGCGCCATGATATTGTATATTTGAACATAGGCGTCGTTATTTATAGTAGTTCGGTCTCTTCCCATCCCCTTCTTTTTTGTATTCTCTTTCTATACAGGGTTTGCTTTTTCTTCTTCTTCGTGATTGTGTGGCAGTTAAGCATCAGCATGAACCACTGATGTACTGCTGTCTATGATGATTTTGGTGATCGTGGCACATTTAGTGGACTCGCATGCTCCAGATGCATTCATTCGGGTTTAGCTCGTGAGTGCAGGTAGACCGATCTTGCATATCAAGTTGTTATACAGAAATCACAATTAAAGGAGCATAACACAGACATTGAAGTTCATTCTGGCTGAAAAATGACATTCTGGCAAGTGGCGTAATGAACAACGATGAGACGTCAATGTCTTGGCACGAGAGGTAATATCCTGCCCACCGTTTTCTATGGGCAGTCTTGCAGGGTCCTCAACTATGAATGCATTGCAAACGATCATTGACTGCCACTCAGAGCAAATAGCTTTGTTTATAAAATCATATCAGTACAGCCTCCACGGATGAGACCCATCGGTCTTTACTTGCGCGCCAATTGAATGTATGACTAAACCCACTTTCAGTTGCTCCAAAGTTGTTCGAAGTTTTAGGAAATTGGCTTGTATCATCAAAATCACAGCCACTTTTGAATATTTTTCGATGGTTCTGGTCACATTCCGCAGCATACTTTTGGGTTTACTGGCTGCGGAATCCATTACTGAGACTCAGTCGCGAAAAATCTGGGCTTCGCCTGGATTAGGATCAACAACAGACACAGTAGGCCCAAACGTGGCAAGCACCTTGCAAGCTGGTCTACAAAGTCACGCCAGATCGTTTGGTAGATTACATACGAGGCCCAGATTTTTCGCAAATCAGTCTTATCTAAATTACGAAATCTGCCACACTACTCCCAAATAATAAAGTTCGTTGTTGAATCAGATATCTATTGGTAAACCTTATATCAGCTTTACTCTGATATTTTTTCATTCTCCTTTCTGCTGTTATCTACCTTTGTAGATCAGCCTATCGGGAGACTGGGGGAAACATATTTGTACATTCAAAATCCCATCCGTTGTGGCCTAAAAATCATTTACTTCAAGGTTGAAATATTTTCAAGTTTGAATTCAGTCAACCTAATCAGGCACAAGCAACTTTGTTTGAACAACTGTGCTTTCGAGTGAACATGATGACATGTCATCCTCCTGATTCTGCAGATCCACCGGAAGCGACTTCACAAATAGTCGCGCGCACTTTCCAAAATGACGCGTGCTTGTGACTTGCGTTCCTACATTTGTCAGTATTAGCGTGGCTTAGACGTCTTGTGTAGTATGTGGTCACATGGCTGGACTCGGAATTATGTCACGAACAGTTTAACAATGTTTGCATTACTTCAGAAGTGATAGTTGATCTTCAAAATTTTTCTGTATGTTACTAGGTAATACGTAGTAGCTTGGCCCGTGAAGCAGTAACGTTATACGTTAATGCTCTGAAATCAAATGCAGAATATTGAGTGGACCTATAATCGCGTTGCGGAGTGTAAAACAAATGACTCAAAGATCGTGAGCTTATGTTCCTAATGCAGAGGTTATCAGTTCGACTTTATGTCCGACTTTCCGTGACTACTGAGACCAGATAGTTGGCAAATTTGCTATGTAGTGCTGTTAATTTGTGAACGAAATCCTAGGAAGCACACAAATCTATAATGAAACTGAGCCTACACGACTTTGCTCAGGTCGACCAGTGTTGACGTGCAAAACATCCCGAGTGTACTATTAACGTCTAAATGTCTGTAATATGGAAGCCCACAGGTTGAAGGATAGTAGTATTCAGCCGATGACTTGCTTAACGGCGCGGTGAGCGGAGAGAATGAAAGGAGTGTCAATATTGTCTGTTCTTTGAAGGCTAAGCGGTGCCACTCCCTTCTACTTATCGTACCCTTCAGCGAGGTAAATAATCGTTCATGTTTCTGAACAATCTAATCCCGTTTTAATACGGTGTACAGACCTTCTTTCCCGTTAATTGATTGTGTCGTATTGCTTTATTCACAAGAATTACCAAACTTCTGGTACTTGTCGATGAAGATTGCTCTCGTTTTCATGCCTTCTTGAACAAGAATCAACAATTTGAATTATGTACGTTAACGCATTTGACAGAAGTTATCAAAAGAATTTAATTGTTCTTGTTTGTTGCGTTTACTGTTGTTGACAAACTGTTTTCAGGGTCGTTGTCATTGTCTCAGATACACTGCAGGTTGTTAGCGAGCATGCATTCATTATAAACGGTCAAGCAGGGCTCCCAATGATGAAAAAAAGGTCTTAGTCAGACAGGGCACGCCGCTCGTGAGAAAATTATGGGTGCATTAAATACACCTCTAACGTTTGATTCTAGATGTGGTTACGAGAACAAATTGTCGTGAATGACACACGACCATCTAAACAACGAGGTGACTGAACCATCATCAGTGCTTTCTGCTAACTGTTTGCTCAGTATATGTCAAATGTGCTAGAGTAATTAACGCTATCAAGAGGTGTGAGCTCAGCTTACACCTATTCACTAAAAAAAACGATTTCTGATCACTCACAAGAAGGCCCTTTCCTACATTACTTTTCCAGATCACTGTGTGGTTGTGATTAATCCACAAACGCTTATTCAGGAGGCAATCAATGCTTTTCAGAATAATGAGATTGACGAATGCTCGAAGACACTTACAAAGAACGAAGACGATGGTGTTGAATCATCAGTGGTAATCAAGGTGAGTAAAGAGAACATGTGCAACAGAACTTTGATCACCATAAGTATCATTGATGTGGTTTACAGATGAATGGTCGTGGACGTTTTCAACTTGAACACCACACATGCTACCAGGATTTTTGGATTCTAACAAGTTTCGGTCGACTTGCCTTGATTAGTATCTTTTGATTTTACTGGGGCCCACTGATTTAGAATCCGTCGGGGGATTCCCACGAGATCAGAGGTAACGATGTGTGAGACAGGTGTTTTTGATTATTCTGCCTCAAGACACTACAATTACAAAGGTTTCATCAAAATGTCATAAAACAAACTCCACAAAAAGATAAGCGACTGTTAACGAATGACAATAAATATCACTACCAGGCTCCACGCAATAATTGATTAAACCCAGACTGGATGTTGACTGAATATTACGTCATACGGCCACGGTCGAATATCTGTGTGGTTAGACTGGATGTGATTGATCTGTGGCCACGGAAGTTGCGAGGACTGAACAACATTTTTTGGGAGCTCACGTTAAAGTTGTGTATTCTGACAGCAATCGAAACGGCAGTCGCCAGACTGCTCTGACTGACCGTTTTTGTTTAAATCCTAGTTGATGAGTAGTTGTTACAAATATCGTCGGTCAACTGTATCTCTTAAGAGCCCGACAACCCGAAATCATCTAGATGACGTGAAAAGTTTACGTACACGTGTTGACATCTTACTTACTCGGCCAGACAAAGGCGTCGAGATTGTGATTCCGAACATATATGATTATACCAAGAAGATGTCGCTAATGACAGATATTAAAAACTTCCGGGAAACAGAAGGTGAGAGAAACGAAACAGAGTTTGTTGATAATCGAATTACTAACTGCTTAGAAAGACTAATGCAACAGGGCCAATTCACACAAACTCAGCATGACTGAATGAAACCATTTGGGTCCATCATCCCAAGTTTACATGGGCTCCCCAAGATTCATAAAAGTGGCTGTCCATTTGGACCGATATTTGGAATGTGCAATTCACTGTATCCAGCAAATGCTAAGTGGTTGGCGGATATCGTAGAGCCTATACGACGGAAATTATGCCCACATAGTGTGCGTGACACCTTCGAGTTTGTGGACTCTGTGAGGATTATTAGTGTTAAAATCCTACAGGTGGCCTCTCTTCAGGTAACTTCGCTATTCACAAATATTCCGTTGGTGAAGACAGTTAACTCTTTTTGTGATCAGATAGTAGAATCGGAAAGCATGTTCAGATTACACAAATCAGAGCCAAACGAATTACTTTTACGGCGCATTATCAACGTTCCGTTCATGATCAACGACGAGTTGTATCGACAACCGAATGGGATAGCAGTAGGATCCTCTTTAGGTCCACTGCTGGCGGATGTACTCATGGGAAATTAAAGTCCCAACCTCAATCAACTATTCAGTCTACATATGTATCGCCAATATGCTGATGATATAGTTGTTGCTATACAAAAACAAAATGCGTTAACAACCATCCTTCAATTTTTTAATGCAGCACACGCTTCACTGCACTCTACTTCAGTAGAGAAATCCAAAAATGAGTACTATTTCTTAGACGTCAAATTGACTAGATCTCGAGAATGTACGTTGAGTAGGTCAGTATGTCGCAAACCTACACTGACAGGCAAATATACCAATTCCAACAGTTTTGTCCCCCTTAAACAGAAATGAAGTGTAGCCCAATACATCATAGCTAGAGAAAGAAAGACCTGCTCGAGTGACAAACTACAGGAGGGATTGAAATGGGGTCAAAACTTCTTCAGGAAAATGGTTATCCGGAGCAATTAATCACTTCAAACATGAAGGACAAAATCCAGTGTGAGGTTATGCCCACAGCTGAAGAGAGAACCGTGTAGCAAAAACTCCTCCTTAAAGGGGATACTGTGGTAGATCAGTTCAACCGGTGCACGTGCCGTACCCTACCAACGGTAACCTTAAGAAGTTGTTTCATAGCAATGCCGATGCTAAAACTGAGTCTGAAAGACAAGCTGCCAGTTCACGGTCAATTGGTACTCGTATATTCATTTTCACGCTGCTGTTTTACTGCAGAATATTTTGGTCGTTAGACTAGGCGTTTGCAAAATAGGGTCAAGAAAAACCATCCAGCCTGGATCGTAACCTGTGGTCGTAAGTCAATTATTAGGGTACAACCCTAACCTGAGCTCCCAAAAAATGTTGTTCAGTCCTCGCAACTTCCGTGGCCACAGATCAATCACATCCAGTCTAACCACACAGATATTCGACCGTGGCCGTATGACGTAATATTCAGTCAACATCCAGTCTGGGTTTAATCAATTATTGCGTGGAGCCTGGTAGTGATATTTACTGTCATTCGTTAACAGTCGCTTATCTTTTTGTGGAGTTTGTTTTATGACATCTTGATGAAACCTTTATAATTGTAATGTCTCTTGATACCAAATGTAGATTGATCCGTGGCCCATGCGGGTTCTGCGACAAACCTACTTTGCCCCCCGGCAATAAAACTAATTGACTGATCACGAGGGAATCTGATTCACGCGAACTAATTCCTAAACATGGAGATCCTACCTAAACCTAATTGAAACATGAATAACGGAGTGAACGACTCGAATGAGATCAATAGCAAGCTGTAACTAGCTTTACTGTTATGCACAGAATAAATTGTTCTTGTCATTAAAGAAGTTTTGGTAGTATGTGATTGGACGCCTAGGCTGTTATCTGTCAATCCATTGATCTACTTGCCACGAGCTGTAAAGTAATCATTTACACAAAACTACTGTTCATACTTTATAAGCAGTGATAAGATTATTTGGGAATTCATATAAAGCCCATACATCATTGGAACTTTTCTTACGAATTAGCATTTCGTGCTACAAAATGAAAATTTTATACCGATTTAATGGTGGCCAAACCAGATTGCTTAAAATGATTGACGAACAGTCCAATTGTGGTCTGGCATCGTTATAATCATTATCCCAGGCGTCTGGTCAGTTGATATTGGGGCAGTGATTGGTTTGTAAAAGTAATCCTTTCTGAATCGCTCTATCTCCGGATTCTGATTGTGGAATGGTAGAATGATTAGCAATTGGATGCTAAGGCAAACGATCTTACCGGTCTGAATTTCTGGCATTTATACGGACTTCTTCATCTTTTGTTCGCCGTATCTCGGTGAAAGAAATTTTTCGCCCAATTTGAAAAACACGTTCATGTAACTGTTCAAATAAATCTAAACGGTTGAATGTTCTCAAAAATATCTGCTTCAAAATAGCCCAATTGCAATAGACGATTACTAGTTAAAAAAATTCCCTATTTCAACCAAACAAAAATATTCCTATTGCTTTTGATGGCCTGTTGTGAGCATAACTAAACAAAGAACATTGGTGAAAACAGTGACTTCCAACACAGATACGACTTTGGTCGGTCAATGACTTCATTCTCGGTCATCTACTCAAAAATCGAGAACAATCAGGCACTACTGTTGCATTTTGAATAGTTTACCATGTGTTCGACCTCCTACTGAAGGCAGGTCTTATGAGGAACTTCTGGGTTGCCCAAGCCGTTGTATTTAGACGAATTGGTCCAATGGATTGTCACCAGTAGCAGTCGATTCAGAAGTTGCGTCTACCTTGGTCTCAAACCACCCCGAGCAATGATCAATCTGTACAGTCTAGCCATGTGACGAGCTGCACATAGCTGACCACTCAAGTCGTCATTAAAAAATAGCCATTCACTTAGTTTTTACTTACTAACTTCCATCGATATGTCGATGCGACACTACCATCTCTCGTTATGAATGTACTAATGTAAAGTTAAATTAGAAAGTTTATGTGCTCACCAACATGTTTTCATTCTGATTGTTGTAATGAAGATCTTTGAAACTGCGAAAGCGAAGAGGCACTCGCATAACAGTATCTCTGGGAAATAGTTACAGACTTGCCAGTGTCTCGAATAAATCACATATTTGACTGGGGTCGTGTCTTTAAGGAAATAACACCACGTGTGATGTTTGGTTGTCATGGTTTAAGTTTCTGAATCACCGTCTATGTGCTTCAGATACAGTCAACCTATCGTGATTTCAGTTGCATTTGGTTCCAACTTCAAAATTTTGCAGTTTAAATAACCAACTGTAAGGTTAAGTTGCGTTACTAACTTTCAGACGCAATTTCACGTTCTGCTAAGTAATTCGGAATGCGCCTTGTAGCTTCAAAGTGTAAAATGTCTCTACAAGATTGCTATAATCATGTAGATTTAATGTTGGATAACGAAATCATGGAGGTTGTTGACCGGTTTCTATGACTGGGGAGCTGCATCAGCGGCGGCGGAGGTGTTGGGAATGAAATAGAGACGCGTAGTTCTAAGGTTGAGGCGGTGTTCGCCAATCCGGGACACCTATGACGACAGAGAGGTATCTCTCTGAAGCTTAAGGGTCGCGTATATCAGACAGCAGTGAGGACCATATTAGTTCACGACAGCGAAACATGGCCACTGGGGATAGAGGACATAAACTATCATCAGGTATTTGACCACCGATGCTTGCGTTCAATCGCTCGTATCTGGTGGCACCAGTGAGTAAGCAACGAGGGGGTAAGGAAGTAGGTGTTTGTCACTGATTGCCAAACGAGTTCTTCCATTCAATTATTACACTTGAACAGACTTAAGTGGTTAGGTCATGTACTGAGGATGCCAGCTAGTCGTTTGTCACACCGAGCACTGTTTGCTGACGGTGCGGCTGATTGGCACACGGTGCGAGGTGGACAGATGGTGATCTGGCGTGGACAAACGAAATCGTTCACGAAGGGGTTGTTCACTGTAGATCGGGTTCGTCTCCCGTGCTGGAGCCCTCGCGACTCACATAGTCGGTGTCTTAAGATGTTAGGTGATATGGTGACTAACCGAGCTAAGTGGCGTGAATGTTGTTGTAGTTTGTCCGAGTTGTCTGTGAAGTGAGTGCACTGAATGATGCGAGGCACTGGAAGCCGTGAGGAAGGTGTTTTGCTGATGACGTCTTACTTTCACTTACAGCTCTGTCGTTTGTTTGCAAGATGTAGGCGCCATGATATTGTATATTTGAACATAGGCGTCGTTATTTATAGTAGTTCGGTCTCTTCCCATCCCCTTCTTTTTTGTATTCTCTTTCTATACAGGGTTTGCTTTTTCTTCTTCTTCGTGATTGTGTGGCAGTTAAGCATCAGCATGAACCACTGATGTACTGCTGTCTATGATGATGAACCTTCACATTTACTTTATGCATGCATTTCATTACAAACATACAGCATCTTGAAATGTGCTTCTCCCCATAAATTCAATAAAATGGCCGCCTTAGATTGTGATCTAAAGGTCAAGTTGGTGTACTGCATGACATAGTTATGTGAACATAAATTCCGTTTTCTTCTGTGACAACAGAATTTAACTGCAGAATATCTTGGCAATGGCAGCGGTGAGTGGCATAAATCTCTCGCATTTGTAATTCGTCTGATCTATTTTATGGTTGCCAACACTGGCGCAGTTCAGTCTCATACTGACTCAAGATCATGTAGTAATAGTAACTGGTTTCTAACTTCTGATTTGACATTCACAGCTTTCACGTCGGGCGCAACTGGGTGCTGCCATTGAAGAACAACTTCGAACAGGTCGAGAACTGTCAGATGAGATCCTCGTCCAGCTCGTGTTCGAGGAAATAAAGTAGGATATTGACGTATTTCTCATTGTTTACCCGAAGCAGTTTATGCATTCCTACTTCACAACTTCCTTCCAAGTAATTTTGCCATATGTACTTAGCATATGCACATGTCCCTTCTTCAGCTTATTGCCATGTGTCTAGTTGTGCGCGACATCTGCTAAGTGCAAATATGAATTTCCACTGAGTTCCTTTAATTGGAATTGGAAACCAGCAGCTTTAAGCATATGCCTTACTGGAACGCAAAGTTTAACACCTAGATTTAAGCTGTGACATTGGTGACTTTTGAAGATCACCATTTACGAGTATATAAGCTGTATTTAGAAAGTTGTGGACACAGTTGACCAAGGTAAACGAAGGTACCTACTTCGACTTAGGCTGACTAGACTAAGTCTCAAGCTGAAATGATCCAAAGATCGACTAGTTTTCACACACTACCCGGATTGTTTAGATCGGCCAGAGAAACCTGAATAGTGTATAAAGACTTCCACAGCGCGACAACTATTCCATATACATCTTTTCGTCTTTCATACCCTCGACGACTGTGACTGGTAAAAGAAAACCAGCAAATCGACAATTTACCAACAATACTTCAGAAAGAATCATTAGACTCGACTTTCGGTCTCATTAGAGCTCGTCATTAGTGCATACCCTTGCCACTGCCGGAACTAGAACTCCGGCCATGCTTTTTATGAGGCAACAGTGTTGACCCCTGCGTCGTTGACCTCACACTAGGCACGACTGAATTATAACATGTGAAACCTCAACCACTTTCGCTTGTGAGTAACGATCAGGTTGGCCGATCGCCTCGAGAGGAGACAGTTATTGCTGAGGAGCTCTAATGAGAGCGAAACTCGAGTCTTGTGCTTCTTTTTGAAAAGGGCCAACTGGAAAATCTATGGAAATGAGATAGCTGCGATCAGTTGTGGGTAATGTTCAATCTGTATGAATATTTAAAAAACCGTAACCAAGTACACGTGTCAGAATGTGGGTGTATGGTTAATGTATCTCTTCCGTTTGCGAGTGAGCGTAACTGAACTGAGGCAAATACAAGGCTACCCTGTAATAGTCGTACTTCCTCATTTATTCTCGCTAATTATAGCGCGCTAACAAGTAGCATACAAATTTGCAGATCACTGAGATCAAATTAATGGACTGATAGACGTAGAGTGGCAACACGGGATTCAGGTCAACTTTCACTTTGTATCGAATGAAGTGACACCGTTGTTAACCGTTTGCATAAAAATAAAGCCTGAAAGCTAATTAATAAGTCGTCTGACTGCCTATTTTACTTCATGGTTAGGTCCCTCCCAGATGGTAGAAATTTCATCTTGGAAGGATTTCCAGCAAACTCGATACAAGCGAAATTACTACACCGTCGGCTTACAGTGGTAGAGGAGTCCGAGCAGAGTGCGCACCTGTCCGACCCTTCTATGCCAACGTCAGCGCAAGCAACAGTTCATGGATTAGGGCAGTCCGGTTACGTTAACGAAGAACAATCACGTGGTTTAGATATCGTTATATTTTTGAATATGCCGGAAGATGAAGTATTTCGCCGCGCAGCTAGGATTGAAACAGCTGCATCCGCTGTCTCTGAAACTAATATCGCCCCACAGGAGAACGATGTGGTTCCACTAGCTGACCTTGGAGTAGTTCAGCAGGATTCCGAAATCTTAACTCTTGCCAATACACAAAGTGAACAACCCTGCAAAAACACGTCTTGTTTGAATAATTTACACGAGCGGCTTGAAGGATTTCTGACTTCGTGGCCAGGACTGACTAGTTTCTACGCGGACGAATTACATATTTTACACGAGGTAAATGTCAGCTCGTCATCCACGCAAGAAGAGGACCAAACCAGGAACATCGATCAAGTTTATCATGAAGTGGAATGCTTAATCCAGCAGGTGTTAAAAATGAGGGAGACTGGTGGAGAAATCCTGGAACAAGTAAACGAGTCACGCGAAGATGACTCCCGGATTCCAGAGGTGGAGACAAATGATTTGACTTTAGATTCCGCAGAATCAGTGCACGTAAGTCTGCTTGCTTATTTCGGCTGACTGTTCTTCACTGTATCACGTATATTCGATAAGTGTACTCGAGTGCCTGTTAAACTACAAAACTCAGACTATTGGGCACAATACCACACCGTTCGTCCTCTATTTAGCCTTGGTCCCACTCCCTCACGTTTGGTAGGAATTGTTTAAGTGGACTCACTATCGATACAGCGCAGACCAATTGTGAAGATTGATGCGTTGATGTTCTGGGGCTTTCATCACTGTGAAGAGCTAATTCGGAAGAAGATAACGTTCACTACTTCATGTATGTTAATCTTATTATTGACAATTATATTACTGTTCATCTGTAAATTAACATATCCCGTGACACCTTCCCTGAGTTTGGTCAAAGAGATACTGACCCACTTTCATTGGTGAGTGGCAGGGAATTTGTATCGTATGAGTAGAACTTGATGCCGGCAGGACCGTAGCTTTTTCACTCAGAATGATGTCTTCTGGCCATCTGTTTTGGAAAGAGTACTAGGCCTACTTTTTGCTGTTATGCTAGCTATTTGATTGTTCGTAATATTTTCACAGAAGAAAAACGAACTCCCACTCAACTTCCAGTGAAGTAACCAGGATAATAACGTACTAATAGGCTCATAGTTGCTACACTTGCATTATCATTTTCAGGTGCTCAGCAGCATTTACTTGTCTGTAATGCTAAGATTTTGCGGTCATTCGAAAAGAGACACAGTAACTCCTCTGTTAACTCCAACTGATGATATCATGATCAAGACTTCCAGCAAGTTGAAATCATAAGCGAATGCTGCTCTGTTTGAATATGATAATTCAGTCGTGTCTAGTACACCAAACAAGGCTGCTGCATGAGAACTTGAACCGAAATCCAAATCCCAACCTTGACAACCGTATGAACTTGAACAGTTAAAGATTATACTTTAGTCTTACGCACAGGAACCGGATGGACACGTACTGGTATGAAATTCACTAATTTAGTACAGAGAACTCGTTGTCATATTTTCCAAGTTCCCAACTACGTCAGAGAACTGTAACAGCAACCGAGTCTACCAAAGGATAACTCATGATATAGCACACACTTAAATGTTGAATTCGAAAATTAATTTGGTGGTTTCCCAGCTAGAAGTTAAATTGCCTTAGGATTTTCACTAAAAGTATCAAGTGTTCATTGGCAAAGAAAATTCTATCAGCACTTTATTGAATCAGTACATGTGGTGGACGAATACAGCTTGTTGTGGCTGTCCTGGCTTTAGGCTGAGCAATTTGAGAAACATTTTAGTTGGTATGTGTTAGGTCACTCATTTTTGGACGGCGGGGATAGTACATTCACTTGTGATTTCCCCCGACGATCCTTGTTTGGAAACTTAAGTGACTCCATAGTGTAAGTTATCTCAGCATCATAAAACACTAAGTGCGTATACACTTCCTATTGCCCAGTTCAAATATTGTGGCGATATAATGTTTTCTACAGTGATCACAACCTTACAGAATGCTGAAGATGCGTCTTTTCAT
Organism: Paragonimus heterotremus; assembly: GCA_013368495.1. NCBI lineage: Eukaryota > Metazoa > Platyhelminthes > Trematoda > Plagiorchiida > Troglotrematidae > Paragonimus > Paragonimus heterotremus. The sequence continues at coordinate 45,715 of LUCH01017311.1, forward strand.
TTTTGCTCATAATCGGTTCTCGCTTTCAAAATGGCGTCATGACTTCAAGTGACAACCATAGCGGTAGTAGGTTTGTCTCTGTCGCATTTATAGTGATCAGGAGTCCCAGGTGATGACGGCTTCCAAAACACTGAGGGAACTAGAAGATGTAAAAATAGACAAGCTTTCGACTTACAAGCGACATATTGATCTTCACCTTATGGGAGATACTGCATCCCCCGAAATATCTTGTTCAAACAGCAGTCTTTGTAACTTCGAACCTAATGGCCTCTTTTTCTTGAGTGTCTGACATTCCCTTACGAGCAGCCTTCTTTGAAATGCAGTCTCAAAAAATTATATAATCTCACCAAAATTTTTATAATTTCAGTCTAAATTTGGAGTGCAAGGTTGCTGGTACTGGTTTTAAGCATCTTTTATGTCGAGTTAGTAACACATTTAATGTTCTGGAAAGTTGCAGACCACGACGAATTGTGTGTGTTCTACATAGTATGTGCTTTACACAATCAAGGTGTAAGATACTGTTATGGTTGTGGACCGTTTTAAGAAACAGTATGGTGGCCAGACGATAACATAGTCACGGGCTGTAAATGTCTTCTTCGCTCCGATGAGCAAAGTTGCCAGTTTTTGGAGTTTGCGACTGTGTATTATGTTGGTTTCGGACGTTATTTACATGGCAATGTGTCCCAGACAATGAAAAGCTCGCATCTATAGGTTCGTTAAGTCCTCTTTTTCTTCCAGAAATTATTATTTCTGTATGCTTTTTCTTTTTCATAATGTTGGACATAGTTGTTATTTATTACCTTCGTGCATTACCATGAAGAAATATGTCAGTGATTTGCAGTGCTTAAGGAAATGGCTTAAAGCCGGACCAATAATAGTAATAATAATAATAATAATAATAATAATAATAATAACAAGTATCATAACGGTCTCAGAGCCGCTAGCGTGGAACCTTTGTTTGCACCACCTGCTGTTTCCCAAAGGAGGTTATACTCATTTTTCCCGTTCGACGACAGTGAACTTTCGTCTTTTTGGGTTCGAAGCCTGACTAGCGGGCTATCCACTGCTGCTAAGCCGAATTGTGTTTCGCTTTGCAAACCAAGTAAGCAAGTATGTAAATAATCTTGTTTGCCACCTCCCGATTGTTTCATACATACATCTAAACACTTGGTCGCTATATCAGTTAGTAAAATTTATGAATACTTTTAAACATCAAGACAACTGTTGACGAAACAGTGACCCAAAGAATTAAACACACACACAGGTCATTAAAGTTATGGAGCTGGTAGTCAATTGGCTGTAAAATAAGAACAACAGTCATCAAGTTTATGAAGAATTCCAAAGAGAAACCTTCTACTTCAATCAGTAGTAACCTTTCAAAGACAGACTAGAAGCACTTACAACATCTTTATGATATCCATCCGTTCTGACCTCACGGTTTACGTGGTAGCAGATATTTTGTTGTCTTCTTTATCCGTTTGCGTTCCTCCTGTAAGTTAATTGCATCCTTAAATCTAATAGTTTAACTTGTAACATTCGTTTTACTGGTCTTTAAAATCAGTGGAAGTGAACAATCAGATTTAGTGAGCTACTGTCACAGATGAACTTTGTACATTACAAACCTGGGTGAATTCTAGGCAGGAGAATAAAGCCCCTGTTTCCTGGCGCACCTGGGAAACGGATGCTTCATCGCCCTCTAATAACTGCAGTGAAAACATCAGCGTTCTCGCTAAACTTCCTTCCCTATGGGACTATTGTTGGCTGGGCTCTTTCTTGTTAAGATAGACCACCGTACAACCTGAACGTGTTCCGCAACACTTTCACTCCGAACGAAACATCCAAACTGTACTTTCTGCCCATAACAAACATATTGCATGTTGTTTCAAAATGATCTAAATTGTAACAAGTGCCAGCCTTTACGTTTCAAGTAGCACATATGTGTTTTCTGAAGTGGCATTGGTTGCTTCGGTATGCATCAACCTAGGAACAACTTTTGCTCGTAATGAAACAATTTTATGTTTTCCTTTACCTGTCTTGCTGCATTGTTTCAAGCACACAGTTCACTCTGTGGGCATCAGTACGGAACGGACAAAATCGGCATGCAAAACGCAAATATTGGGACAGAGAATAAAACTATACAGTGGTTGTGTCATGTCTTTTGTATGTATGCTGAGCGTCCGCTTCAAAATGTATCATTTGGCAGGACCGTCAACAGTTGGATAAAACGATAATGTCATGGAACTACGTGGCCACTCTGAGCGTCGTCGGTAGGCCTGGGTCACTGCTTTGGGGGTTTTATAGTTTCAAACAATGTATGAGGAAGCAACTTGATTGTGTTAATGGCGTATCTGAATGTGAAGCGTTGCTTCTGTATAATCGCATTTGTTTTCTTCTATCGTTAAATCCGTTCCACTGAAATGTCCTTCGTCGATGGATTCGGTGAAAGCCGATCAGACTTTTGACAATTTATGAAGAAATGCATGCCTGAGCAGAGCACAAACATCAACAATTCTCGGTTGTAACATTTAGTCGAACTAACAGTGTTGTAAAATTGTATTAAACATTACATCTTGCAGAAAAAATATCCACGTTACTTTATTGCAACATGGCTCTCGAGAGGTTTTGAAGACGTCTATCAGAGATCAAATGTACAAATGAAACATCAGAAGAAGAAGGTAAAGAGATAAGACAGTCTAAGTTGACTAGATCACATAGCATTCTGGCATATTTGAACGACTGCTGTATATCAACTATTGCATACTATTAAGCGGTTACTCACCTGCTACTGCCAAGTGAATGGATCAAACATCTGGTCTCCAATGGAGTAGGGTTAATGACCAAACATACAGAAGAAACCACTTTTACAGTCAGTGCATAATTTCCACTTATCCCAAACCGACAAACTGAATTAACAAGGTGTTGTAAACCCTTCTGAACGGTACGCTGGTTCGTCCTAGCTATTGTAATTCGCTTGGCAAAATTTGGGTTCTGGTCACGCTAACAACATGAAAACTCTCGGTCCCGAAAAGTACAGCGACTGTCCCGTATTCCCTCATCAAGGCAAATAAAAAGACGCGTGCGAAATACACAGCTTTGCTCCGCTCCAAAACGTGTGCAACAAAGACGATAAATAAAAAGTACTTATATGATGCACGGTGGCCAAACACAGAAGGACAGTTGGAAAAAATAGTTAAGGTCACTGATAGACATAGCGGAATAAGTCAGACAGGTAAAAACTAGCCAAGGTCACCACTCGGCCGCTCTGAACAGGTCTGCTAACTAGGACAAAGTCAATCGTTTTTTCCTTTCTCACAGTGGAGGGGCCTTGGGACGGTAACAGGGTGGGAGCCCTTACACAAGGTTATTTCAACAAAAGCTGCTGGCATAGTAAAAAGTTTTTTGTGACAACAGTACAGGCGCCAGCTTATCAGCCAAGAGCAAATTAAGGAGAGCGAGCCTCTCTAAAGAACAGTCTGTTTTTCTGTTAATACAACTCTATTAATTATCATGATAGGTAGACCAACTGAAGACCTCGTCGAGTTATCTAATATGCTGATTGCAGCTTAAACGAATTCGGCTGTATTGTTGAGTTAAGTGAAACTAACAAATTTGTCTAGGTATTGGGTAAATGAAAGTTTTCAGTTCAGGTTTGTGACGTATCGTTTTACAATCTTTTGATACATTTCCGTCATCACCAGCCCCTTGTGCCGTCATCTCAATCTCCGGCATCTGAACTCCCTCGAACATCACAGACACTTAATCAGGAGTTGGATGATGATGAACAGAGGTCGAGAACAGATTCAGCCAAGGTGAAACGAGCAGCCAGTGCACGATCCAAGTCAGCCATCTCTTCGAAACATTCGGAACGAAGCCCCAAGCAACAATCAAGCAACAAAAACAGCCCTGGTAGGTTCTGTTTATTAGTAAAATGCCGATCTTATGAGTCTGTGGTCATGCTTAGCGATCACCCAAGGGTCTTCAAGCAAATATTTAGGACTGACCAAGAAACAAACGTTATCTCTGCCCGACAAACACGTTCGCGTGTAGTGGTGTCAGCCTGACCACGTTAGGTCTATTGATCAGGGGTGATTTCGTCACATCAGGCACCTTCTGTCACATCAGTGACGCAGGGAATTTTCAAGAGAAATACAAAAGGACGTCGTGGACTAATTTTGTTCGTAGAACTATCAACAATAAGTCGGTAAACATCTGCTTGCTTCATGCACGTTACGTAATCTAGTGTTTCCCGTGGCTCATTTGAGGGATTGTGAAGTTTCCAATTTGGAAAATGGCACACAGAAATTTGCCAACGAAACATTCAGGGTGTTACTCATTAGTGCTCATGTTTCACGTGCAAGAATGAAGCATTCTCAAGTTGAACACACCCTTTGACAACTCCTCTCACATGCCACAGGCGACCATGTTTGGCAAAGACTACACATGTCATCCCGATTATGACGGGGATGCTTCTAGTCACAATGCCAGCTAGTATGACGGTGCAATCAAAAGAGGTGGACTGGTTTTCATTCTTTATCAGCAAGATAATTTGATAAGACATTTTAGTCTGTTGGGCTCATCATATCCAGGAAAACATTTTCAAGAAAATTATCGACGACGCAGTCTCGTAAATAAAGTGAGGTTTTTATTTCGTGAGGTAAACCAGTAGAAATATAAACAATATCTCCAAAAACAAAAATACCTATCCACTATATGTTTGTTATTTTCACACAATCAATGTTTATAGATGATCCCTCTGGGATTAACCCCTTTCTGGTGGCGTTTAGAGTGAATCCTGGTTATCCAAATCCAGACTATTTCTTAGAATTTCATCGATTAGCTTACGGGTTATCTATACTATTTACAGGTAGGCTCAAGAGATTTCCTGGATGGTTGTCTAATTTGGTCTGCAGATCTTTAACAGACGATTTTGCATGCCATAAATAAGTAGGATTTAGTTAACTTAGTTAATTTCCGGTTAAATATAAACTGCAGTTTATGGCTGTCTTCATAATCAGAGGGACTGTTCTCTTCAGGTTCTTTCAAAAAGAAGCAGCAGGATCTGGATTAGCTCATATTAGAGGTAATCAACGACGTTTATCATTCATTTGTGCCTGATATGAGGTCAGTGATACAATGGTAAACATGGGTAACCCAAGAACACGTGGCTAGGGTTAAAATCTTGATCATTGCAAGAATTTGCACTGCAGAGAAGCTCTAACAACAACGAACCCCGAATAAAGTGCTTCTTTTAAAAGGTGACCGACTGTAAAGTCTATGGAGTTGTGGAATTTGGGAGCGCTTGCGAGTGATGTTCATCTTGAGATTCTACATTTGCCAATTTTTGATCTATCTACTTTTTGCTTTTTCTGTTGCATTCTCTATCGAACGCTTAAACAGCATACATTAATGGCTTTTTATTGAATTTCCTATCGTGCAGGTCCACAGGAAAGCTCTTCCGCAAGTCGTGAAGGAAGCAAGAAAGAGCGACAACGCACCGACTCGATTGGGAAATCACGTAGTCGACCTAGCAGTAATCAACAGAGCAAAGGTAGAAAGAACGCCAAGCAGCCGAGTGTGCCGGTAACGGAAGAGATAGCCGAATTGCAGCCTGTCGTAACACCATGCTCCCCAAGACCAGGGGAAGCAAACTGGATCTACGTGGACGCTCCCATAGAACAAGTAAGAGTAGAGATCTACTTGCATATGAGTCATTAATATGTGTGTAGTTAAATACTGCTCAGTTTTACACATGTATAAACGGCACGAGGGTCCGTGAAATGAACAAGCATTGGATCTCGGAGAAATCTCTAAAGTTGTTGGAAGCTATGTGGAACATACTTTTTAGCAGTTTACATAACAGTTTTTAGAGATATCCATGGGAACCTGTAACGTAGCCTAAACACCAATCGAACGGCTTGGTTAATAGTAAAAGTTATGGAAATTAAAACCGTTACTCTCTTAGGGATCATCAGCAGACTCTTCTAGCTTATCTGCACAAATAGTCCCAGACGACCGTCTGTCAGTGAAGTTATCAGCGATGCAGATAGCACAGTCATCTGTAACAAGTCCAAAAGCTTAGTCGTCACATTCAGTTTATCAAAACTCGTGAACGTTTTTCAGGGGATCGGACATGGTTTACAATTGGCTCATTTTCTAAATGGGAGATGTGAGCGACTGCCAGAACTGTGCCTATTTAAGAATTTTTTCATGAAATATTTATTGCGGTTCATGGGGTTTGGGGAACAGTAAGTTTTTCAACTACTGTGCTCAAAATTTACACTTTCGGGGAAGTTTTCACACAGACTTTGGAAGGTTCGATCAACGGCTACCGATCTAACAGGTAAAGTGGAATTAGGCATACCTATTCATATGTGAGTAAACTTAATGTCTTGTACATTGTACTCAGAATCATGCTCCCTCTGTCCGACCGTGAAGTTAAGGCGAACTGGCAGATAGCTCCACAAGGTGCACCTTTTATGCCTGGTTAAAGAAATATTACCTGGTTTTGATTACAAATAAATTGCGAAGTGTCATATATTTGACAACTGATACACAGCAATAACAACAACATCAATTCGATTTCTTCATTCTGATGCCTTTAATCAATAAGCGCACATACAAGTATTACAACTTAATCGGGTAGGGAATAAGCCATGTATACAGTTTGGGCCTAATCTGTCCGAAAACTCCAAAAAATTCTGTCTACTTATTTGTTTAGCTGGGTACACAACCATTTGTTTAATAAACATGTAAAATTTCTGTATCTTCTCCTTGAGCGAAACTTGTAGTCGTATTATTTTATTAAAAGCATACGCATTGGTCAGATATACAACTCGTGATCTCTTATCAGTTATAGTTATCTTGAGTTATTGCACATGTGCAATCGCGAAAGCTACACAAACGCCAAAAACGAGTTACACTTTGCACAACTGCTGCAGTCACTAGACTCTCTCGGGTGGGCCACACTTTACTAAATAGCTGCCCAAAGTCAATGAGTCGATGTAGAACTTCGACTTTTTGGGAACTATCATGAACGATGAAGTTTGGTGAGAGCTTCGAAACTGGAATACTGAAGGTTCCGTAAACTAAGTGGCCTTTGGTCATTAGTAGTTTGTCTGTAACCTGAGTGCACTAACCAAATAAACATACACACTTTCAGTTATAAAGAATGACAACGGTACTACTGCCAATAATAATACTACTCGACAGTAATACACCTGTTAATGTTGGTGCACATCTACCATAGTTACACAGCAAAGCAGCCTCCATTTTACAACTAACAGAGACAGGAGATGCAAATGGAACAAAATGAGGCTGCCATGTTTTGATTCAAACATGTAACATTAAAATGCCCTCACGTTGTAAGTTAACAGCCGGCCTGCATTTTGAAGTTAAACGGCAATCAGGCTGGTTTCATTAAGCTTTCAACAAATGCGTTCATTTCACGGAAAACCTGGTCAAACAACACTAAGGTTCTGCAATCGTTCCTATCAAAATTTGAGGTTTGTCACGAGAACCGCAACCATGGAGATGGATGCGACTTATATTCTTCTAATAAACTAACATTATTAATAAAAATGAGTCTGAATTAAGTAAATAGCAATTTTTATAATAAAAATATGCTTCATGAACAAAAGCCATTCTTAAGCAACTCTATACATTTTGTGAGTCCAAACTTCCGTCAATTTGAAGTGTTGAAGTTGAATTATCCCGGTAGCTAATGCGCTCAGTAGTTTAAAATCCTAGCCGTTTAAAACTCTAATAGATCAGACTCCCGGGGTTTCAAAATCTCAATTTTATACCCTGACGCTTTATAGTTTCCAGTATTGAAATTTAGGGAACTGTTTAAATGAAATTTTCTTCTCATCAAACCGAAGCAGCACGGACGATTTTTCTGAAAGAGTGATCGACTGCCATTAAAGTTTCTGAAACAGTAGTCAACTTTGTTGGTTCAAAACGGAACATACCACCAATTCCGAATCAGGTTGACACATGAAGATTGCCCATCCTGTGGCACAGACTTCGGTGAACCAGTCGTCATCCTTTGTCGATCTGAAGTCTGAGTTTTTTCTGTTGTTACCTGATGGGAGTTCAACCCAGTTGTATACTAACCCGTGGGGGCTATTGTTGTATTCAAGAACGACGGAAAATACCAGTAGTAAGTAAGCTTTATTAAAG
>LUCH01017312.1:0-53947 GCA_013368495.1 Paragonimus heterotremus
AGTCTAGTGCTTCTTTTCGAAATGGGCCGACTGGAAAGTCTATGGGAATGCGACAGCTGCGATCAATTGTGAGTGATGTTCAATCTATATGAAAACCGCACATTTCTTGTTTACGTCTTCGGAAGATTGAAACAAAGAAATCTCTAGGGAATAGATATTCAGGATTTTAGATTCCGCAAAATATCACGAATTTTCAACAAGTTCAATGGCCCTGAATTATTTTTTAACTGAAAGATAACGGAGATAATTGCGTTCTGCCGATTACACGCAGCGTACAACTGAGAACCAGTGTTATCGCCGAAGAAATCATAGTGGATCACTAACCGTCAGATAAGTGAGAAGCGAGCTGTACATAAGGGACAGGTTACAGCCAGTTATAGTCGGAAAGCGACAAACTAAGCATCACGCAAGCTGATAATAAAGTTCGACAAATTACCTCTATTTACACTCTCATGTGTACCGTAGGTAGAAGCAACCACGTAAAAGCGTCAAGTTCAATCGCTTTTAGGAATGACTGTTCGGCAACCGTTTTCTGCCTGAAATACTGATAAGGAAACAGACTGGATATATAATCCTGACATATAACTAACCAACAAACATGGCGGCACAGCTTTCACTGAAACTTACTTTAATATTTAGTGCACAATGGAATGTAAAGGTAATGTGGTCGGAAACTACAAATTCATCTTTGTATCTGAAACCACGCAAAATTGAGCTTCTTCGGAAAAAAGCGTGGCTTACTGTACCGTGAAAATTTTGATGGAAGCATTTCCGGAACGCGATATCGACTACAAAGGTCAACACGGTGACTTTATCGAAAAAAGGGAGAACATCTTTTGCAAAAAAAGAACGTTAGATATTTCAGGTAAGGTCAACTTTCCTCATTTGAACACAACTATTACACTGGAAAACATCTTTTTATTCGTCCTGAAGTATGCACTTCAATATTTCACCAAAGGTTTGAAAAATCATTTCGCGCTCAAATGGCCGTTTCCAACTCCTTTCGGCCTTGAAGCGCCACTTCGGTTAACTGCAAAACTGTCCTGATGATAATTTCACTAATTTGTATGTTATACTTATTCGCGAAATGTTTTCATTTGTTTGGTAACTCACTTCCATTGGTCATCGGTGGCGTCCATTGCGGGCGGTGTTTTCGTAAAGTCTGCGACGATGAGATCTGCCCGGTCTTTCTTCAGTGTGGGGAAGTTCTTGAAATGTGGTTTTGCGAAGACGCCGTGTACTACCAATGTGCATTTTCTGCCGAGTTATCTCAATGGTACTTTGTGATTACTTGCTTTATTCTGTTGTTAGGACGCGGTTTTGCAACTCAACCCCAGCCTACTGCAACATCGGCCGGTGTTGCGACTGGCCGCGTTATTGCCGTCATCGGCGCGGTTGTCGATGTTCAGTTTGACGATAACTTACCACCCATCCTGAATGCTCTCGAAGTGAAGGGAAGGTCTCCCCGTTTGATATTGGAAATCGCTCAACATCTTGGAGAAAATACCGTAAGAACCATTGCTATGGATGGTACAGAGGGTCTAGTCCGTGGTCAAGAGTGTGTAGATACTGGGGGCCCAATTAAGATTCCCGTTGGCCCCGAGACTTTAGGAAGAATTATGAATGTTATCGGAGAGCCTATTGATGAGCGTGGCCCAATCACTACCAAGATGATGTCTGGCATCCACCAAGACGCTCCTGCATTTATTGAGATGAGTACAGAACAGGAGATCCTGGAAACGGGAATTAAAGTCGTTGATTTACTTGCTCCGTACGTCAAGGGAGGGAAAATCGGTATGGCTGATATTTGCATCTCATGAGTTTCAAAGGTTTGTTCGGTGGTGCCGGTGTGGGCAAAACGGTGCTGATTATGGAGCTAATCAACAACATTGCTCGTGCTCACGGCGGCTACTCTGTGTTTGCTGGGGTTGGTGAGCGTACCCGCGAAGGAAATGATTTGTACCATGAAATGATCACCACTGGTGTTATTGATCTGAAAGGCAATAATTCGAAGGTTGTTGTGGTTTCTGTCTTCTTTAGTTTTAGGTGTCCCTTGTTTACGGTCAAATGAATGAGCCTCCAGGCGCTCGCGCTCGTGTGGCCCTCACTGGTTTATCAGTAGCGGAATATTTCCGAGATCAGGAAGGCCAGGACGTCCTGCTTTTTATTGACAACATCTTTCGCTTTACTCAAGCTGGTTCTGAAGTGTCCGCACTTCTGGGTCGTATCCCCAGTGCCGTCGGATATCAGCCGACGTTGGCAACTGATATGGGTACTATGCAGGAACGTATCACTTCCACAAAAAAGGGTTCCATCACTTCCGTGCAAGCTATTTACGTGCCGGCTGATGACTTGACTGATCCAGCCCCTGCTACAACCTTTGCCCACTTAGATGCTACCACCGTCTTGAGTCGTGCGATCGCTGAGTTGGGCATCTACCCCGCCGTTGATCCCTTGGATTCCAATAGTCGAATTCTCGATCCTAACATTGTTGGTCAGGAACACTACTCCGTTGCTAGAGGCGTCCAGAAGATACTCCAGGTAAGTTGTCTTAATTGCCATAGTATGTTTCCAGGACCATCGGTCATTGCAAGATATAATCGCTATTCTCGGAATGGACGAACTCTCAGAAGAAGATAGATTAACGGTTTCCCGAGCCCGGAAAATTCAGCGGTTTTTGAGTCAGCCCTTCCAAGTAGCTGAGGTTTTCATTGGGCGTGAGGGAAAGTTGGTGTCCCTGAAGGATTCTATCAAGGGTTTCAAGATGATCATAAATGGTAAATACTTTGATTTTTGTATTCTATCTCCTAGGCGAAGTTGACCATATTCCCGAGGCTGCTTTCTACATGGTGGGTGGAATTGAAGACGTTCTCGAAAAGGCAGAACAGTTGGCAAAAGAAAGCGCATAGTCGTCTGTTTACTCTTTCCACCTTGAAAGCTAGCTACTAGTGATTCAATTGCGATCTCGAGGCAGGACGTAGACCAAATAAAATGTAGGCTTTTCTATGCCCACACCTTGTTCTCTTCTGGGTCCTGGCTGTATACCGTATACTGAATTTCCTTCCCACCTTTTGGCAAGAATTGGATACCTGGTTCGCGTGTTGTTTTCCGGGCCTATGTTTCATACATAATGCACGGAGTGTTAGTGGCATTTTTTATTGTTCCGTCGAGATTATTAAACATAGTTTTTTTAGTTTTCTGATTACTTGGCCGAACTAAACCATTTCATAGTATCTGGAGGCTCGTAGCATCTACACAGCCTGTTATGTTAATCGTAACTCGTTTACTTTCATCTGAGTTGATCTGATGGGTTTCCTGATCATTGGATGCAAGTTATTTCGCTCTATTAGCCTAAGTTTACTTCGTAACCTAGTTGATTTAAGTAACAAAAACTTTGCAATTTAATTGCTACGCCAAAATAAGGCCATCGGGTTCGAGCCCGCGGCGATTTGTGGTTAGACGGCGGGGTCCCATTTGATGAAAAGATGATCTGACGAGCAACGGTAATCCCTCTTTTCGTATTTGTTTATAGCCTGCTACTCTCCACCCACGCTGCGCATTCCGTTATCAGATCCTAAGTGTTGAGGAGCCGAGGCGCTACCTACTTGTCAGGACGTTCTGACTTCTGTAATGTTAGTTGATGAGACTACCAGTTACTCAACCATAGGCAGCTCTCGGGTGCCTGCCTGCATCAGGCGGAATAAATGTGTCAAATCTGAATGGATCTTTCACATCGGCCAGTTTCGTTTTGGTCATAAACTGAAGTTTGGATGACGGCGGTAGCGAGAAGCCATCCGTTTGCTGTTTTTGTTTAATCTGTGTTCGCTTCGCACTGCTGATCACTGCCTTGGTTCGTTGTGATTTTCTTTGTTTTCTAGCTCGGAGGGTCATCCTACGTGTGCTCAGCCAGAATAAACCCGATTACCAAATGGTTCATGGGATGCTAATGCAAATTTCCTTTTGATGTCACGAGAACAGAAGGTTGTTACATACGTTCACTCATGGATTGTTTACATGTTTCACTTTAGAAATAGAGTACGCGACTGAGTAACAGAACAGACATCTATCGTTAGCACTCTAGCGCCCGCTTCATGTTGGTTGTGGGAACCGTAGCAGGCGTATGTCACTGGTAAACGTTCTTGGACGCACTGCAAAGATTTATAACTAGTTACCGACAAAGCCCCAGTATATTTACCCGTGTCTGCGCGTCGTGATCATACGAGATGACCAACTTAGTTCAGTTCAGTGTCCAGTGTGAACTAAGTGTCTGATGATGAGGGGTGGTTCCATTCTCCTAGTGCTTGGGGTTCAAGACATTGTTTCATTCGGTGGGATGGTCACTAAAGCAGGTTTTCTTTAACCCGTCTCTTTGTACTTCTAGGATTTGTGACCTCGGACGCGTTTGAACAAGTAGATGAAACGAATCGGAACTTTGGTTGCTGGCGTGGCAAACGCATGTGCGAGATTAGGTGAAGCCGGGTGACTATAAAATCGCCTTAATTTTGATTAGGGGCTGCGTTGTTGCTTTCTTAGAGTTACTCACGAGGCGGTTCGCGCCGTTATCGGGACTCCTCCGGGCGTATGACAGACAAACATTTTTCATATCCCACAAAGTTATTTAAAATGGCGGATGCTCGCGTGGTGTTGCTCATTTACCTATTTTTCACAATGCCGACTCGTCTGGTGCAAAGTAATTTGGACGACTGACTCGCTGCTACGGGGTTTCTCGTTGAGAACTGGCCATGTAAGTGCCGGTTGTGAATTAGGCCACTAGGTACTCCTGGTGCATGTTACTCACCTCCCTTACTGAGGAGCATAGCCGTTCAAATGGTTTGTCTGACGGGCTTACAAATCGACAATCTTAGGTGACTCAGCCGTCTGGTGAGTTATGGAGGTTGTTCCTCTGAGGGTATCCCCGACATCTGCATATCACACGGGCATTTTTGCACGCAGTGCGTACGTGAGTGTGAACTAATTATCACGGTGACTGAATTCTTGTGGCAGATTGAAGTTTTGTTATTGCAAGACGCTTGAAATACTTCTCTTAGACTGCGGGTGCACTGGCTGTCGATCAAAGGTTTTCAAGGCTGTAGGGTCCACATCGTTAGCATCCCTGCGCATACCACAAGGCCGTCATGAGTCGGTGCTTGCCACTCGAAGCGTTGAATACTGAATAAGGCCAACGCTCCGTGCATTTTCGTCCTCGAGCAACGCTAGTGCATATTCTAGCTGAGGCTTGCGGAAACGACGTGAAAATAACAAGTGATTTGTGTAGTCACAATCATGCTATCCGGTATCCCATGTTTTCATACGTGCGACCGTCTGTCCCTACGTACCGCACATGGTTGTCCGACGTCTCACGAACTGGGCTCACCAATCTTTCTCTGTTGATTTGTGTTAACCCTACATGTAGGTGGTGATCAGGCGATACCGTTTCTCTGATTATCGTTCACCACTTCGATGATAGAGTTTTTTGGACAAAAGACAAAAAAATGAAGCTGTGTGCACATGAGCCGTTGATTGCCGGGCCCTTCCTTCTCAACGCATGTTTCCAACCGGCAGTTTCAGTGATCGCGAAGACCCAAAACAAGATGGCGACACTTACCAGCTTTGTTTAGCGGAACAGTCAGTGTCACTAGCTCAGGATCGTTGAATCGCCTGACCGTTTTATGGTTTCATCCTACCTTCAATAGTCCCAGCGAACAGTATTTGGTGCGGTTGGCGATCAACTGGTATGTGGAGCGTGTAGCCCAACCGTCGCTATTGTATTTTTAGCATATTCCCAATTAGTCGCGTTTTTGAACTCTGAAAATGTGCTCTAGCTGATGTTCATGTTGCTTAAACAGGTATTCCAGTTCATACGAATCAAATAACACAGCGATGACCAGTCACAGCAGTTCCTTCAGCACCGTCACCGCAAACAAGCCACTCTTGTGAATCGTAAGACAGCGAAAGGTGCGCTGGTAGTGTGCTCCAGCCCCCTCACTGGCAGCTAAACGCATTTCCGATGCCACATATGGATGATGGCGGGACAACACGTGCTTTCCTTATCATTGCCGATGTCTCAACAGTATTACTTGCCGACGGAATAGTGTTACCCTGGTGGGTGAAGCTATCTACAGTCGCTGACAGTTAAGAAGGTTGAAATCAGAATACCCTGGAGTTTAATGCAGTTCGTGAGTTGGTTACGGATTAAGAACAACTAAGTACTTGTATGCGTCCAACTGTTGTGCTGTTTATGTAGATAGAAAGTGAATACAATGGCTTCAGTAGGGTGGTTTGGGGTCAAAAATGAAAGATTGCAAATGGAAACCACTGCTAAGGGATGCTATAGGAATATCTGGATGGCGAAAGGTACTCCAGTTTGCAACCTCGCCGTAACATGCAGAGGAAACGACTGACTAGGGGCAGGCCTAGACGTTCAAGCGCAGTCCCATTCTACCAGGTTGACTCTGGTACTCAAGCTGCCGGAAAGTTAGATTTGGTGTCTGTTGCCATTGTCATGATAAACACTAATAAAGTATTCCAAAATGAGCGATCAATGAATGTTACAACGTTGGCACAGCATATATATATAAGTAATGATAGTGTGACCCGTTTGCAGCGGTTGTGTAAACTTGCAAATGTTGCATTGTGAAGTGGGAAGAAGAAAGATGTGGAGGCAGAAGAGGATAATTAGGTTGAATAACAAGGTGGTTGGCGTAACCAACGCCATTGCCTTTTATTACTCGTCATACTAGACGGTATGCCCAACCAGGCGTTTCGTTGTCCTGTCAGAAAGCCGGAAACACCATACGGAAGTGGATTTTTATGCCGATATTTTCACGTTCGAAGCCCAACTCATATGATGACTACCAGGTTGCCACTTCCAGCACAACCCACCACTTCCAAACAAGGCAAGCAGCACATTGTCAATTGTAAGATATGTCCGAGCCAACGAACCATGTAAGGTGAGGTTATTGTGATCAATGGTCGGCAGCCTATTTGTCCTTCGGAACAACTTCGCTGGCCCATAGTTTCTGAAGTAAGGATGTCCTCTCTGACCAAGGTTTTGTCCCCATCTATCCACACTGCCGAAGAGAGCTCGTCTGAGACAGTTGTCCTGTGACGTTTTGTCTCCTTATGTTTGCTTCAAGCATCTTCCAACTAAGAAAACAAAATCCGGACTTTATAACGAGGTTTTTGTACCAAACTAAACCAGTACAAAATGGTTTACCGCCACTGTGTTCTAGTCTGAATGCAAGATCACGAAGGTTAGTTCAAATGAGTCCGAGTAATGCGAGTGAAATGTTCGTCCATGGTAATATACGGTAAGTTAGACGACACGAACGAAACCACATTGTATAGGATCGCGTCAATTCAAACTCAGCTAAGTGGAGTTACTACGCTGACCAACCGCGGGAAAGGGCCAAACTTATCACAACGCGAGAAAGAGTATCACGTGAGAACAAGATTGCCAATCATGTGATTGCTATCTCAGACACCTTTTTAAAAAAAAGGTCCTCCGCAGTACGATTAAACTCCTGGGTTCATCTATAATGTTTTGCCTGGGGCTATCTGATGATTAGTTTATCTACAGAGTGGCAGTATCCTGGGCGGGCTAGGAAAGCACATCTGGACGGCTAATGGCCGGTTGAACGTCAAATGTATCCCCTAACAGGCTCGGGTTTTCCGTTAAACCATGTGACTTCCGTCATCCGACCTTGGACGGAACTCATTGGAGTGTCTTCTCTGGGTCAACGGGCCCATCTACAGCTCGTAACGAGGTCTGACACAGTGCCGCCGGATAGCTTGTTGAACCCAGACTGCTTGGTTCTGGTCGTACCTGTGAACATAAGCCGATTATCCTGCGTCCAGTGCTCTGGGTCGTGTTCCATGTTTCCGATTCTGTCGCCATTGTATTGTTTGCATTCCCCAGCAGTTGTGCTATTCTTTTGGACCGCATTACCTCCAACATCTTCGGCCTTTAGCCAAGCGTACCCTTCCTACGGCACGGGGTGGTTTACTGGTTGTATGCTGCCTGCCTCTTGGAGTCGGTCCAGTTCGCACTGAACAACGGGGAACGCAACATAGGGCTGTGAACGCTCGGGACAGAATAATGGTTCCACATTGTAACGTTGTGATGATCGCTACTGGCAAGAGGCCGGTATGACATGTTCTGTTCATAACAAAATGGGGCTTATTTTTTTTGCATCTTGGATACCATGTGACGTATTTCTAAAGCGGTCGTATATGGCACTCGAATAGACTTGAGGGCTGAATCACTCAGAGGAGGGACGCTACACTCGAGCTAACGAGCACTACAGATCTTCGGGATTGGGTACCGGACTTTTGAAGCAGACGTGCTGATCGCACGACTTCATCGATCTCAGACCAGTTTACCCTCATATGTGAGCTTCCAACGGAATTATTACATCGAAGCGGCTGGTTATGGTCGTTTTTGAACAGTATTTAGGTTGCCAGATGGCCGCACCCGGACGCAAACGTCTACCATCGCAGGTCTACTAGCCGAATCTCAACAAAGTCACAGTCGTCACCACATGCTGTGTCTAAACCATATCGTCCGGCTTTATCGCCCCAGTGTTCTGGCATTGTGCACGATCTACAGCAGCCGGCTGTTGTCTAAAGACTTATCTATAGCTGAAGTCTTGGAACTAGCATGCACCACACGATGCGAGTATATAGGATGAAAAACACGATTTCTAACTAGTGACATGTTTGTCTCGTTCACTTCTTCAGCTGACAGTTGTTAGAAGGCTGCATTTGTTAATGAGAAGGTCCTGAAGTACCCATTATCAACGTAGCTGTGGACGATGCGTGCTACTTCACAGCACTGTGCCACCCTTCAACCTGTGAGTTATTGTCAATAGGCATATGTTGCCGATCGTTTACTACGCCCGAAATTAAGACACTTAAACGATGAAACCGGACGGTGTGGATCAGAAACAGCATACATCCCTGTGTCGATGAATCTAACCATGTTACGATTCGGTTATTAGACCTGCCATAGTAGGTGCTTACACTCTAATGAAACCCACTCGGTGTGAATAACTTGCAGACTAACAGTCATTCATCCACTCAGCAGGACGTACTGGCTGATGCGGGCACCTTGGGTTGAATCGATCGGTCACAAACACATCATGTAGTGTGGTGATGTAGGTTGACAAATTACTGGAGCTTAGCTGAGTAAATTATATCATGGGATTGTTGGACCTTTAGTGAACCAAAATATTACGAGGAATATCCAGTTAATGAACCGATGAACACTTGTACAGTAGACGGAGAAGCTGACTTAGATAAATCACTACATCACTAGTTCATCTGTGTTTCGCCAATCGGAATTTCGGGCATAAATTACATGTTACAGCTTTAAGCTATCACAAATTGATGTAACCATGATGATTTCTCACATAAGTGCTTTTGCTAACGGTCGGTCTGATGGCTCGGAGCCGCTGGGTTTGGACCATTTATCCTACATCATCATTGCAGTATTACGCCATATGGATTGACTCTTTGGTGAGCGGACTGCATACATAGGCCGTAGTGTTACTCAGAAGATGGAAATTGTTCGGAGTCGTAACTGGCTGTTCAATATTTCGCGGATTACGTCCGATTACTATTCCATTTACATTTCAGTAATATTTGGAAAGTAGATAGAATGGTTGTACGGCAGCAATCTCCAAGCATTGCAGATTTCCTGGCCACTGAGAATCATCTGCATAGTGGAAACATCTTTCAGCCCATAATTTTCTCTCGGTACCGTTTCGTTCTTTAGTTTTTCAACCAATGCAACCCGATGATAAGACATCGAGAACAGAGACGTGCCTTTGCCGAGTTTGAATTTGTAGGTAGTGACACCGAACACTCTTCGGTAAGCAGTGCGTAGTGACGTTCATTTTGCTCTGTTTAGATCTGGATTACTCATTGTATCTCAACGGACAATCGGATTCACCATCTTATTGCTTGCCCGTGTTGTTCTGGCTGATTCTCAGCCAACCACGTTGCAGGCAGTAGGCATCTAAATTCAACATACAGGCACCGCCCAGCGAAATGATTCATTTTCTTTCCAACATCAGTTTAAAATCTTGTCGACGCCAAACCAGTCTTATCAACACTCGGCAGCTTATGTCGTTAATTATTTTGATGGACTACGTATTGGCCATGGAGGATGCAAGCAGACGAGATGGTCACTCTTCAAAACCGTCTGTACCGAGCCCGTACGATAAGACGGTGCACCTGTGTGTACTCCCATCTGTAATGGACAAATAGATATGTACTTGGTTCCCGTCTACTTACAACGTACAGTGCCTTTCCTGAAAATCCATCGAACTGTGATCCCAACGGGTGTCGAGCTAAAAGAACGTGGCAGGGCTTGGAAACAAACTAGATTTCTAGGATTGTTTGAAAATATAATAAGTAGCCTAGTCTGAGACCAACAGCAGCAACCAAGAAAGGGAGGGAAAAAACGCTAGGCTGACTCACGCCCACTAGAAGGCACTCAAAAGCGCACAAAGCATAAAGTGCTTGTGACCTTCGAGCATGTTAAACAGCGTTCGAAAGGTGTAAATGAAAGGACCTTGAAGCTTGGAATAAGACAGTCACCAACAAAGGGCAGACATTCGATGCGTGCAGTTAGCTGCACAACTGAGGAAGATGACAGTTCTTACCCGGCCTTCTACAGCAGGCATACGTAGAAACATGCGTATAGAACAGATAAGCAGAAAAGCGTCGTAACCAGGGTCCCCATAGGAGTCACACGATTGTCGGTCACTACATATCTGCACTCATCTACCGTGCCCATAGGAACACGGGCTCACCATAGTGACGACATGTCCTACTAACTATCGGTCGTAAGTCGCTCAATGATAATCGAGTTTAATTCAAACGAGTTGAATTATACTGACCGTTGGGACCAACCTTCGCGACTTCAGTGGCAGCAGACCTAATCAGAATTTGGTCGCGGGACTGACAGTTTTCTAGTTCTCTGTGTGTGTGGTGTGTGTCAGGTTTAGTTGTGCACATTTTGCTACGGAAAACAGTTGGACTTGCGTTCGGTTCAACCGTTATTCCTTAAGTCATACTAAATCTTATGTTTAATTAGGTGAATAAGTAATTATCTGTACCTGTTAAAAGGGTATTCTTAGTCCATATATAGCAGTTCTGTTAGTACTGGCACGAGCAACACAGCACGGAGTGAAAACCTTTTAACGGTATTTCCATTGCCATACCTTATCCTAATCAATCCAGATTGTAAGACGGTGCTACTCACTATTGGGATGTTTGTGTTCGTCATTACGGCATTTTATGTTATGCTTTGGCCACGTTGCTCAGGTCTTCAACTTGAATGCGATCCAACTGCTGCAAACTATAACCGACAGCCACTGGCTGATGACAAACAGCTCGTGGGGCTGAGAGACAGCGCAGTGTAGAGAATCAGCATGTATCATTGAATCCAGCTATCCAGCATTCAAATGCGCCATTTTTCCATAACATGTACACTATTATGATCACTTTCACTAACAGATGGATAGTGAAAATTTGCATTCATAAACAAAAAAGATTCACTAGTTGAATTGAGATCAACATTCACGGGTTTTCGCAGTAGCTAGGTTATATGCTGTTTTTACGCTTTGTGGTACCGTTGATGAACTACATCATAAGATTGACAAGTCACGCCGCAGAAATTCTACTCTGTGTTGTTTGGTTACAAAGCCGTGCCGTAGAATTCTCAAGTCTCGTGCGTCCTCTCCCAGTGTTGTGGTCTTGTTATCGAATAGGGTCAGTCTATTTCAAGTCTGTGTGCTGTGCCCAAAATCAATTGCCTTGATCATTAATGTGCGGGTACTTGAACTGGAGCTTATTCATGAGCAACATCGAAATGTTCCTACGACTCTATGCCCAACTATAGGTAGGCATCTGGTGGACGGTCATTTAAATGGTTCGAATTCTTATCCAACGTCCCACATTTGATTGTTATAACACACTATTTCCGTTTGGCACGCCGATTTAACAAGTCATGTCGCATGCACATTTCATCATTTCCCTAAATTAGATATAGCTCAGAGCTCTTACCATTTAGTTCCGGAAGGCACTTGGATAAGTGCTATAAAAGCACAGTGAAGTGCTAAACTGTATGCTATTCCATTGAAAAATTTTGCACGTGACGCGTTCATCATACCCGCAGCGATTGTAATCACCTGTAATTCCACTTGCTCGGCAGCGATAGGTTGTGGAAAACAGCTAAAATAATTTATGGCTACAAATTGTGCCTAGTTTATCAAGGAAGTTCGCATGATGTGCACGGTGATATTATTTGATCGGTTGACATCCTTCGGTGGCGCACACCACACAACACACGGTTTAATCGCTGGTCGACAACCGGTGCTCCACCGTTCTTGTTAACTTCCGTGTCGGTATCACTTATGGCACACCATGGAAACCCTTGTGTATTCCGTTCAATCAACGATTGATTTTCAGCCTCATCATTTTTTTAATATTGCGTTTGGCTCTGCGTATATATGTAGTTTACGAATTATGTCATCGAGCACTAGCTTAATTATACTTTAGGAATTCAATAGACTACTGTATGCAGATGTCAAGTGCAGTTCGCTAATATTAGATGGATAACTTGCCTAGTACGAACAGTAAAATATACAAATTATGAATTCGTGTGAAGAACTAAAATCCGAGGGCATAATGTGGAACTCATATACAAGAGGAACAGCATGATCAAAACAGTGACCAGTTTTACGTTGCTTTCGTGTGTAAGGCTGACTCCATACAAGGCGAGAGGTAGGAGAGTAGGGTTCATTCTACACTTAAGAGTCGTGCATGGATGGTGTGCCGATGTATGCATGGAATTGTTTCGTTCAGCATGCTTAGTAGCACTGAATAATCAATCGGTCTGATACATCACGGTAAGTTGTGTAACAGAACACGTGTGTTTGCTGTGCGAGCGTTCGTGGCCGAGAGCCATGGTAAGCAATGACCATGGTGAAATGCGGGCGATATTGACGCTAGTGTTGCTGACGGAGATGGAATCGGTGGTTGTGTTGGGCGTTGGTCCTATAAGGAGCTGTTTCTATGGTTCACACTATCACTTGAAATGTTGGGCGAAAGGTTATCAACACCGAACCATGTAGAAGTATCCAATACTGTGTGTCAGAGTTCAGTAGTTCGGACAAGGTTAACAGGTAACTTAACAAACGTATGAGCAACCACACTACAGGCGCAATGCCGAGTTCACTGTGGTTGAGTGAGTGAAGCGTGATCGATCAGTTTTGGATAAGAACATTCAAAACGCCACAATTCCGTAGGGCTAATTTTTCCTTAGGTATGGTTTTTAAAACTTTAAGTAATTGTGTTCGCACACTCTGTATGTAGTTAATAATTGTCTTATCCGTTGTTTTAGTCTGTATTATATATAATGGAGTCTGATGACAAGTCTTTAGACTTCTTGGTCAATGCAATCACTGTGTCTTTCAGTTCTTTTTGTCAGCACACTTGTGAACAGTGGTTCACACAGTTAAAAGCCGTGCTCGCAGTACGTTCAGTTCCATCCGAGCTAACTCGACTGCATCAGGGAACCACAGCGCCTGCAATCCAAGTCATTAATAAGGTGGGCATTATTGTGAAGATGCCGAATTTCACAAAGATTTACGAGCAATTAAAGACAGCTGTAATCAAACGCGCTGGTTTGTCTGACCGTCACCACGTTGTCTGTCAGCTAAGTAGGATCAGGGTTAATGGTTCTACGCCCTCGCAGCTCCTAGTAGCAAGAATGACACACAGTTAGCAATGGTTCTTCAAAAAATAGGTGGGATCGAAGGTTATTTAGAGGAACTTAAAACATCCCTAGCGCTAACTCATCCATAACATTGGCACAGTCAGCCAATACAGTTGGCCTCATCTGGGAAACACATGAGACACGACATTTTGCCCGCTCGTTTTGAGTTGTCGGGATACGGTCGCAAACATGAACACCCAGATCGATAATTTAACCAGACGGTTCCATGGCTTGACTACTCAGTAGTCGACCCCCCATTCGACGGCACAACAATCGTTCAGGGTAGAGTGTACCCAACTCGCTACAACTGAACTTTAGTCGTGGCCACCATTGGTAACATCACCACTTTGGCAAATGCATCACCTGATACCAACATTCTCGCAAATTTACCTTAGTCGGGTAGAAGAACAGTTACTGTAGGATAGCTACAAACGTAGTTTATCCTGGTAGCCGTCCATATCTCCTTCAGGATTATTCATTTGGAATGAACACAAGCGCCGAGTTCTGCATGATTCTGCTCAGACAAGTCGATTACGTTGAAGCCCAGCGGGGCTAAACAAAGTACCACGAAGATGTTCTGCCAATACTGGCGCACGTGTAAAATAAATTTCTGCATATCTGCCCGCTGGATCTTCCGGGTTGTCAACATTCAGAGGGTGATGATTGACATCGGTCTTCTCGCACACACCGTCTGATCCAATAACCTACAAGACTTATCAACACTGGTGTTTTGAACGACAAGATTCCAGTCAGTCCTATATATCAAAACACAAAAAGTTACTTCCAACTAGTTTCTTAACCGATCAATTTGCTTCTTTCTTCCATCAGCCAGTGTCTTAGACCGTTGTCAGCGGTGCTACGTAGAACGACATCGTGATGCAAAAAATTCCGGTAGTTTTTAAAACACTGCTTACCGCCGGGTCGGTTGCAAGCTGCATAAACTAGGTGTGACCATGTGCTGGACTCAGGAATCAACAGATATTCGAAAAGCTCGTAGATTTCATCTCTTCACATGGCTTTCAAAACCTCAAGATATTGATACCCACGTGGGGACCATCGTAGAGTAGATAACTCCACTGCACCTCATAAATATCTCATTCCACTTAGCCTTCATGGCACCTGTGTGCTTTCTTATCGTGATCTAGTTGGCACAGGAGAGTATCTCAAACTATTGACATCACATGTTCTGAACTGTTCTAATTTCCACATATTCCTCTTGAATTGCAAAACTCTGCATAGGTCCTTCAACGTTTTATCAACAGCGTCTCACAAGATACGGATTTCGAACACTTCTGCATCGACGAATTATTGGTTACACGTGTGTCAGAAGTGAAGTCCTACACTCATGCGTTAGGTTAGAGAATTTATCTATATAAAAGTTAAACAGCATGAATGCATTTCTAGCCAATCCCCAGTAGAATCTTTAAATCACCACGCTGAATAACACGGTATTCAAACGCCGATCGATAGGCTACAAGCTAGTGGCCTCTTTCCAAGTCTCACAATATTCGATGTAATGCGTCACTGAAACAGGATGCTCGTCTACTATCGACGAGTTGATCCACAATACTGCAAACTTGTGAACCCCTTACCGAATTCTCCGTATTGCCGTGTCATTAAGGAAGTTAGCTTACCTGAAACAGCCATAGAATCACTATACTCGGGATTCGTCCCTGACAGAACCCGTCAGTAGTTTACATCCTTTCCAAGGCCAGAATATGGATTCCAATCATACTTCCTTAAAACAATCGCACTGATCCCTGTTTCATTGACTCTACATTGGACTGAATTATTATATCGCTGTTAGACCAATTATGTATATGAATTATCATATGCAGACGCTAAGTCATATTAGATTGTGAGTACTGACGAGCTTTTGCAAGAGCAAACCTCCAGTATAATGCTCTTTCTCTGAATGGACAGGCTGAGTAGTCTACGGAACTGAGAAAGCTCTGATCACTTGTAGGCGATGCTCGGTTTTTAGTAACCGGAAATCTCTCACTACCCACCAGTAATGAGAAATTCTCTTAACAAGTTTAATGATTTTTGTGATTTGAACTTGACGAGAAGTCCTAATCGTAGAGTCTTTGATTTGAGATCACGAGACAGATACAGTGTTTCCTCTGGACAAGATGGGATAATCTGAACTTAATTAACACGCGAATGCGGATGAACGTTCGCATATACTGATCCCGGCATTCTATATAGTATCGTCCATCCTGACATCCAGTTTGCGACGGAGCACATTTCCAATTGACACGCCTGGTCTGGAATGCTAGAGGTCTGAAATTGATTATGAGCTTGTTTGGTTTGCCAGCAGGCGAAAAAATGTTGCCATGTGGCAACCCCGATTGGCCAACATCCGTCAATTCCTTCTCGATTATCACGCGTCCACATCGCCACTGTTAGTTTTCTGACATCATCTGATGATTTCCTACGTTTTAGAATGATTGGCTTTTTTAGTTGATGCTTCGATGCTTAACGTTACCGCTGAACTAGTGTCGCGAGCTTTCATCGGAATTTCGACTACATTGCACGGTTATCCAACGATTGTTACAACTGCGCATTATCCGCTTTTCGAAAGTGATTGCTTTGCGGAAAATCTCAACGCCTTAGATTGCCACTAACTCAGTACGACTTATGCCTTAGCTGCAAACTGCACGGACGAGCCCTTTCATCTGCAGCCCAAACGCAACGTTCGATACAGCCGCCTATATCCGTTTAAATAGAATCCTGTGAATTATCCCAGGAGGTAATTATGCTGCTCATTTCCGATTTTCATATTTTCAGCAACGAGTTTCTATACTATCACTGTCGCTTGTGAATCAAGTTCAAATTACCCTATCTTGTCGAGAGGAAACACTGTATCTGTCTCGTGATCTCAAATCAAAGACTCTACGATTAGGACTTCTCGTCAAGTTCAAATCACAAAAATCATTAAACTTGTTAAGAGAATTTCTCATTACTGGTGGGTAGTGAGAGATTTCCGGTTACTAAAAACTGAGCATCGCCTACAAATGATCAGAGCTTTCTCAGTTCCGTGGACTACTCAGCCTGTCCATTCAGAGAAGGAGCACTATACTGTAGGTTTGCTCTTGCAAATGCTCTTCAGTACTTCATATCCTTAACACGGTCGAATCAGTGGAACTCCGACGAATGTGAGTTATATTCAGTTTACAGAAACGTATTTACTCAGTGTAGTCAGACTACCAACGACAAATAAGTCAATCAAGTGCAAGATGAGTAAATGAAATTACATCAGATGTCTGCAATAGTGGGAACGGTTCTCTGAATGCTTCACACAGGGTTGGTGTAGGATTGTGACATCAGCAAACATAACGTCATTTCGGGCCTGAGATGTTAGTCATTGACTGAGAGACATTCGCCATTCCTGAAACTTAATTATGAGTAGTCGAACGCTCTTTGAATGACGACTTGAGGTTGGCAAATATTTAACGTTAACGATCTAGAAACACCTAGAATTCCAACGTTTCCCTAGCACTGCAGTCGCTAGATTCTTCTTTGTCACTCTGACACAGATTGGCAGAGTTACCCGCCCCGTGGGAATGTCAATCCATTTTGATCTTGATCTTTTCGTCTCAACAGTATGAAAAGGTAGAAACTTTTAATATAGAGCTGTCTTGGTAAAATTCAAGACGTCTTCCAAGTAATGTTCACCAAACATAGCTTACAAACAGTTTGAATGCATCCAGGCCAACTTGTGAGACGGTACTTCTTACAGCAGAAGTCTAAGAAAATCTCACGAGTGTTCGCATATTTCTTCTGTAGTAGGTTAGCCCAGTTTTATACCACTAGCTACCGATATGACCCCTGAAATCTATTCCAATGATTTCATCGGGATGCCGCCTGTTATGTGCGCATCATGGCGACCATTGAGTCCACACACTCGGGCTAAGACCCAAGCTGCGTTCTGATTGGTTTCGCCGCCATCGATCAGTAGTGCGTTCATCCACGCACTCAAGAATACCGCCACCGCTTGTGAATATCCGGGATATGGTTTTTGCTTTCCCCGCGTCAAGTGTTTTCTCTTCCACTGTTTTTACCTGCATAGGTTGATGGTGATTGTGTCCGAACAGGTATAAAACAGACATTTGCTACAACTCATACTTTTGTTTAAAGCGAACATCCTGATTAGCTTTCATGAGGTTGAAAAATGCAAGCATTGCCTCGTTCACCTTTTCAACATTTCAGTTGCATTTGATCTTTCAGAGAGTGTGTGACTCTCTGGACCTTGAAAACTCACGTGAAATGCATTTTCCGTTGACAATTTTTTCACCCACCATCTGGAACTACCTCTCCATTTTTATGGTTTATCTCTGTATGGCTCGAAGCCATATCAGTCGTCTCAAAACCTGTAATTATTCCGATGGTCAATTTTTGATCAATCGCTGTTCACTTTAGACCTCATTCCATTTACTAACGGTTTCAGTTATGTGTCAACTCTGCGCCGATACAACTTGTCTGAGTTTTGCATATCACAGGGTTACGGATGACTCCGGCTCACCAAACTTCATTCGGCTTACTCAGGTAGTTTCGGTTGGCTACCTCAGAACTGACATGGAAATGGTTCTGTTCGCGCTCTTAACTCGTCATGTTTTGACTGTGGTCCCCACCACTCCATTCAGTGGGGTCCGACTCAGTCGATAGCTGATCTGATGGTCCAAACAAAGTGTATCGCACTGACGCAGTATGCAGAAAATTAAAGTGAAAACCCGTAGGGCAAGACTCTCGAACTTGTGTTTAGTAATAAAGATATGTGAAACATATTTCGAAGAATGGAGTCTGAAAAGGACAAGACACTTACAATTGAGAAGCATATTTCTAAACTCCTGAAAAACATGAAGCAAAATGGATGGATTGACGCTTCAGTATTCGAGCGGGTGCGACAAACAGGCTCAGTTATACCAAGACTCGATGGCTTACCTAAAATTCATAAGGATGGCGTACCCTTACGCCCGATTTTAGACATGATAAACTCACCATATCATGTACTGGCTCAATGGCTAACCGAACTTTTGGAACCACTCCGAAACAGACTAGCTCCAAATGGCCTCAAGGATACGTTTCATTTCATTGAATCTATAGAAAACCTGACTGTTAACAATAAGAGAATGCTATCATTGGACGTGTGCTCGCTGTTCACGAACGTGCCACTCAGAGAAACAATTGATTTTATGCTTGATTACATCCACTCGAACGATATACAATTCGGAATGCCTGATGAGCAACTCAGAGACCTTTTGTTGGTTTGCACGCAGGACATCCAGTTTCAGTTTGATGGGAAAATCTATCGCCAGAAAGATGGGGTTGCAATAGGTTCGCCACTAGGCCCTTTGCTGGCTGAAATTTTCAGGGGCATGATAGAACAAACAAGGTTAACAGGATTGATAGATCAATGCGTGCTTTATAAACGTTATGTAGATGATATCTTCTGTATCGTCGACAGCAACACTGATATTGACTGCCTGTTATCACTAGCCAACTCAGCTCACAAGAAACTGCAGTTCACTATGGAAACAGAACAGGATGGGAAACTGGCTTTCCTGGATGTTGCACTGTTGAAACGTCCCGATGGATCGATTCAACGAGGCATTCATAGGAAGCAGAGGTGGAATGGACAATATGTCCATTTTCACAGCTTTGTTCCTATGAAACAGAAACGGAACTTGGTACGCTGTTTAACGAATCGAATTTATAGAATCTGTGCTGAGGATACGCTAGACAGTGAGCTGAAGTTATTATGTGAAACGTTTCGCGCAAACGGATATCCAGCGAAATTCCTAACTCGAAACATGCAACGAAGGGAACCGGAAGACTGCGAGTTTTCTGTCGAGCGGAAAGCCCTCTATATGAATATGCCTTACAAGGGCGAATTATCAAGCGTATCGCTGACTAGAAGGCTCGACACGACTCTGATGAGAACGTTCCACGCTGCACAACTAAGACTAACGTTCTCCTCTAAGCCAGCCATACGTCTTCAACTCAAATATGCAGTGCCCAGTAGTTCTACCTCATTTTGTATCTATTCATTCGCTTGTTCCTGTGGAGCAGGTTACATTGGTCGCACAACAAGGCGCTTGTCGGAGAGTACGCGAACATCATCCAGCGTGGCTGACAACCGGACAACAATGAAAGATTTCCAGCGCAATTTTGGTCCACCTAGTTGATACGGGTCACAGAATCAATGTGGATGTCGCATTCAAGTCGATCTACGTGTTCACACCAGAGATGTGAAATGTCGCAGCTTGGTTGCTGCGGAGGCGATCGGAATCCGGCTGCGAAATCCTAATCTGTGTGCGCAGAAGTCTTTTGTTCAAGCGCTGAAGTTACCATGGCCTGCCGTGGTTGCAACACTTGACACGGCACCGTAGTAACCATGTCTGTAATCCCAAAATGACGTTAGATTCAAACTGTATTAAATTTCACAAAATCCTGACTTGACAACTAATTTCATATTTATTGTGTTGTATTTGGCCTGAAGATGATACACCGAAAACGAGCTTGTTCGCCAAGTTTTGACTTCTGATATGTGAAACAGTTGGTCCCCTTGAACGGTTTGAACAAAGCAGTTAGAACACGAAAACTGGTAGACGAAAGCATTTCTTATTGGCTCGTTAGTGCTAAATTTACAATAATGTGGGTGGGCTTTTTATGTCAAAAAACTGGAGGGGTGGATAATCAGTAAGCGGGTTAGGATAAGTCAGTAAATCCAACGGAGGATCAAATTCACGAACAGTTGTTTTTGAACACAGAGAGCTGGCTTAAGTCGGTTGATTGCGACTGCTACGGCACCCCGTAAGAATATAGTGTTAGAATGAGGTAACAGGATTCTGAATGCATAAGATGGATCAGTAACGTGACTAGTGATCAAGACCTGTCTAGCGACTGAGGAAACTAGCTGTTTATGCGTTTCGGCAACATTGCTGTTCCGTGGTAGCGCGGACTTCTGCACCCATTTAGGTAGATTTTCCTTCAATCTGGAACTCAAGCATCTCTTGGTTCTGCCTATGTACTTACATATAAATTGATAAACACAATATTAGGTTGCACCGGTAGGCTGGTCTGCTTTGACTGAAGGCATTGGTAGCTTCTGATTCCGAGCGATTACACGGAGCTGAGCTGCGCTGCACGTTCGTTTAATTGAATTCCTCAACCGCTGTGTTGTTTGATGCATGATATGATCACCCTTAAAAGGCAGTTCTATGATACTTATTTCGTGGGCGCACTTCTCCGTATCTTTCAAATGTTTACCATTTTCAACCTGTATTTTCTTCCATCCAGGCTTTTAATTTCTCATTTCCGTTCCGTAGCCAAATCACGATCCGCTCCATCTCTCGTTGGCTTGACTCGCCTCTCTGTACATCTGCTTTACCAAGGAAGTTAGTAATAAGCGAGATCAACGTGCTGGGTCTTTGTTTTTCACAGCAATACGCACTTCGTTAGTCACAGACAGGATATTATTCTGCTGGACAGGTCACGAAATATGAAGACTCTGACTGCTCCATTGAGCAAAGTGGGTAGGTGTCGCCTGCCTGGATGGGGTCCTCGTGATCACCTAAACCGAGGGTTAGAGACGCTATCCGAGATGGCGATATGTCACAGTCAATGGCGTATCTGTATCCATACCATTTCTAGTTCTCCCGCCTAGTCTTCTTTTTTAGTAACGTTTTCTTCTAGGATATTCCACGTCACTGTTGAGCTGAGTGGCGGCCCGAGCCACAGTACCTTTTGGTCAGCCTCATGGCTGTTATGATGATGATGACAGCGTACACTGTTAGATTTTCTAACCCAGTCAGTTGGACGCATCCTAACGGTAACACCACTGAATCGTGGTTACACTGGATAACACGGAGGCGTATGCTTTGTCTGGCTCAGGTTAATTCTCATTTCCACCCCCAATGGATATAACGTACGTAACAAGGCTCTACATTGTGTCAACAGCACAGACCCTCTTTGTGGTTAAAAGCACCCACCGGTTTTGGTAGTGGTAATAAAGCTACGGTACAAAGCCCGTAAGTTGGATACATTTGGTGAGCTGAAATGACTTGAAAGTGTGTGAATGGGCCATTTACAATCTAATGAGGCACGTGGAGATACTGAGACTAGTTCACTGATTGCTCGTAGAAGTAAACATATCTTGGGATTCTGATTAATTTTTCTCTGAGTTCTACCCTAAAGTCAGAGATGAATTATGCCCTGGAACAGTCTGAAGCTCCGTCGACCAAAAAATGACGCTCAACCAATACAGTTTATACAATCACATCTGGCAGTGCTGGACAACACGACTTGTCAGATTGAGCTAACTTGCACGGATATGACATGCAAAACAGGTCAACATTCGCCCATAACTGTTCAGACTGTTACTTACTTAAAACAGCTTGTCGAATTCATTTGTCCAGGTGAACTTCACTGAATAATACTCATCTTTCAGACAGCCGATTTTCACACCATCTATCCGTGTTTGACACCACTCCGCCTGATTGAACACATCTCGAACACCGTACACAATGCAGTCAGTACCAATTCGTCAACAGTGTGGCGGTTTCACTGTAAGAAAATATAAACTCTTGTGCAGAGTTTTATCGGTCAGTCATAGTGCAGTCATTCTGAAATGGTTGTCACTCTGGACGAACAGCACCGATAGTGAAGGATCTTCATAGTACAAGCCATTGATAGTATAATCTGGAGATGACATCTCGCCCTCTCTACTTGATTAGCACACAAATAATCGTTAGAACTCTCACCCAGCATCATAAGGAGTCCCATGGCATTATTGAACCACTCACCATTAAGTTCTTACCTATATACCCTTCTGTTAAACTACCTGCAATAAAACCGTGGTTCATGCCTTAACCGATGGAACTGTGTTGATTGGAGTGGAATTGTGACTGAACGAATAATTTGGATTCGGAAAAGACCATATAATTAACAGGTAACAAGAAGTGAGCACCGATTCTAACCAGTGGACATTTAAACGTGCAGTGAGCTGCAGCTGAGTTCTGGTCGTCTAACCCATACTAACTGTTCACGTCCATTATTCCTTCCTAATAGTTGTGTTATCTTACTTGTTTATTATAGTTTTGTATGAAAAGAATCCGGTTAAGATGTGTCGAATGTGCCAGGAGTGCCCGAAGATGGAGCATGTCACCTTAGTTATATCGTCCATAATTCGAAAACATAAATATTGATTTATTGCTAGCCGCCCATAGGTAATAAATATACCACAAGATAATACCTCAACGAGTTACTGTGAAAACGCTCCATTACTGAAAACTATCTAATAACCTAGTCAAGTCCAAACTAGATCATATTACTATAAACAGCAACCAAATGGATAAGGCGGTTGTACACAAAATGGCCAATCACCTGTCGATAACTGTCCAGATGATTACTTTCCTGAGCCACAAACTACTCCAAGAACATTGATGAAATACTGTATACTGGTTCTTGTGATGGGAACGGACATACGAAAGCATAACGGTTGGTGAGCTTTCGAACTTATTACAAATGCCTCAGCTCCAGAACGCCCAAAGCAATTGACCCTGTAGGTGGATCGATAATAAACACGTCGGATGTCAACGTTTCTTGTAATGGACTAACGGAACTCTATCAAAGATACGTTCTGACACAGACTAGTATCAGCATTCAAGACACAATAATAAAAAACTCAAAAAGTTGTGATTGAGGCAAGTGCAAAACAAATTGTTCCATCTGTTTCATACGAAGGAGTTGAGAATACCATAATGTTAGGTATAACTTGTATAACTGAAAGTTATGTATCAATTGGTTTTTTCTTGCAGAAAAAAGATTGGAACGAAACCGGTGCTGGCATTGATCCGGTCTGTTACATAATGATTGATTTCGACTTTTACTTGGCTAGACAAGAACTATTCAGTTTACAAATGGCCATCGGTGGCTATCAAGCAATGTCCCGTGATCGGCCGTTAGCTGGCCAAGATAGCTGAAACATACTGGGAGTATAAGTATGACTATGTAACCAACGCATGCCACACAGTTCACTGTTAGCGAACACAGCAATATCTCAATAGTATACACTTAGCATTTTCCTACTTGGTTCGTCTAGAAGTCATGCAAGGTCATGCCTTCGCACCGTGATGTGTTTACTCTGTCCCGTTGCACTAGTGCGATTAATCTTGCTTAAATCATTCGGTGGTATATATTTGTCATTACTGTATTGACTGCTTTCATATTCGTAAACAGTTCAAACTGATACTATCACTTTCAGGTTTCACAAAATCAACGAAGATGTGAATAAGTGCTAAATGGAAAAAGCAACCTGATAACAAATGTTCTGACAATGGTAAGTGTGTAGATTGCGCGCCGAAAAAAGTAGTTGTTATGGGAGTTGCAGGAATAGCATTACGACGCCATACATTTTCTGTAAAAGTGGTATTTTTGATACAGAAGTGGTCAATTTTAGTCAAGAGCATGTTGGTGAGACTTATGTGGCTAAACTACTCTTCATCAATTAGAAAAGCTCGGTGTATCGAAAGCAACCTAAGAGTGGACGCAAGTTTCTTTCTAACTAGAACAGCAAATCTACTAACTTCATTTAGAAAATGTTGCCTCGGTTTGCCATTGTGCGATAAATTTGACCGTCGTGTATCGCATTACTCTTCGTGTGAGATTTTTTAAGACTATGACAATTAAAATCATGCGTTTCGAAGTACTGTCTACTGAATTTGGATTAGTGAAGTATCACTTTTGGAGTATTTCAATTTTAGAATTGTTTTTTTGTACTCGAACGGGTAGTTACATTATCAGGCTATCATCACAAAAGAATGCAATAGAGGTGTGCACACTTTTAAGGGTACTTAATTTGGAAAGTGCAGTATACGTTACAAATACTATTCATGGAGTGGAAACGTTTAAAGTGATGCACTTTTGAAGAAGTGGCCACCTATTCAGGACCATCTTAAAAAATCCTAGGTGTGTATCCATTTATGTTTCTAGAAAATGTTAAATTCACATGAATCGGCGAAGATTTTCTCTTGAAAAACTGATTCCGTGACAGTCATAAGTGGTAGTTTTGACGAGTTGCCCTGTGAAATAGAATTGCGTTGTTGGTATGGGAAAAAAGTGGAAGACTTTATCCTGATGATAAAATACCTCGAGCCACAAAGTGTACAGAGTGAAACCTCACGTTGAAAAAAATTGTTAGCTCACAGGTAAGGAGAGTACAACGCAAGAACACGCTACAACGTTGCTGATGGAAAAAAGCCAAACACATAGTATACAAGTTTTGGTACACAACTGCTGCAAAAATTCACTGTGGGCCAGAACCTGCAATGTAGATGACGGGCGTGCGTAACTCAGAAGAGTGGAATGGCAAGTGATCATATGGACCACAAAACGAGAAAATGTAAATCGTTTTAACATATTGTAGCGAAAAGGCGTCCAATAAAGCACAATCTTTATTGTCCAACTCGCCAGTTACCATACCACACGTGCGCTGGCGATTTTGAATCACAATTCCAGTCCACAACACCCCCGGTTTCCGCTCACACATCGTGTGCACTTCTATCCGATTTAGGTGTGTGATTTACGCCTTCTATCCGGGGGTTTTCCGCCCGCTGTTCCTCGTATGTTGATCCGATTTCGTTGAGCGATGGCTTGTCCGGTCGCTCGTACTCTCCTCCGCCTATCCACTGTGGGCTTTGACCGTACTCCACAGCCGTGTCGAGTTATTCTTAAGAGTGTTGGAATAATCAAGCCTTCAATTTGGTAATCCATCTTATTTCGGCTGCCACTTCTCGCCCGTTGTTCCGATCCGGTCGAGCGATGATTCATCCGATCGCCCACGCCGTCCTCCATCCGCTCGTGGTGGGTTTTTGAACGCAACTCCCCTTGTTGAGGTATTCCACCGAGAGTTGAAATACTCGCACTTTCAAGCTGACAGTCCACCACAATATGAGCACATACTGCTGAATCGGTGTAACTGTATCTGATCTCCATCCCTGTCGGCGATTTTATGGCATGTATTGGCTGATAGAATAAATGTAGCGAACACCAAGATGCCCAAGATGAACCGTAGTTGAATGCCACCACTGATCAGAAAACAGTTTGGCAACTGGCTACTCATGTTGTTCTGCCACTCATCTGAGCAGTAGTCTTTTATGACTATTCTTACCGAGGAATACTCGTTTGAATGAATCAGTTATCCATAATCGATCTCAAAATTACTGTTATTCATTACTTTGTTAGGAAATGTCGAGATTCAATTCGTGCAGTGGTATGCCCAACAACTTCACCGAAAAAGAATGTTATCTCAAGGGATACCATATATAAGTGATGTTATCGCGTGAAAAAGGAAGCAACACCAAACAATTCAATTTGGAAGATTTATTGAGCTGTTAAGCTTCATGTGGTTTGGTGATCAGTGTATCTGACCGTGCCGCTGAACGAGAGAGGCCAGAGTAATCAACCAACATCTCACTCTGTTTGCGACGGACACCGTGAAGATGTGAGTGTGTAGTCCAAAAACAAAAAAATTGCCACACCGTACGACCTGTTCTTGTTTGCGCCTAGACGGCCGAACAACCGACTAACTGGACCTGGGTCCTGACCCTCATTTTCCCAGATGAACCCTCTGTGGTGTTTTTTTATCTGCATCATTCAAACAGTGAAAACAGGTAGCGAGATTTTCTACCAACTGCCTACTACCATTTCGGCCCAGTACATGAAACCGTCGGAAGTGTTCTGGTTCTTCTTGTGATTTTAATGAATTTTAGACTCTCAAATGATGTTGTGATCATGGTCAACCTGATCATGTGCGGCGCGGCACTGACATTCGAGTTGGCAGAACTACAGTTCTGATACACTTTGAGTGGTTGTCGTGGCTACTAACATCTATGTATCAGTAGTATAATTATGTGTTCAAATATTTAGACCACACCAAGATCGATGTGAAACACAGGTTTAAATGAAAACGTGAACGTGGTTCAAAGGAGTGTAAGGTTTCAGATAACAACATCATTAACACTGGCTGAACAAAACGTATTACGTTCCACCGAACTAGAGATAAGTATCGCCTCTTCAAGTCTAACACAGGCGGTGTAAAATCTGCGCAGTCTGGCAGGCAGCGTGTTAGAACTCGCAAGCAGCAAGATCCACACGGTAGATGATATGCTGTAGATTTCTATTTGAACAACACGCCCATCAGTTGCGTCTTGGTTTATGAATCACTCTCACTAAACCTATAAGGTTTTAACGGCGATGGTCCTGGAAACCAGATAGCCTGATGACAATCCATCCGAACAAGTTCTGTTTTCTTTCTATGATCAGAAGCTGCAACAGACACGTCTTGAAAATGGAAAGTTGGAATAAACTACGGAAAACGATACACAAGAACTTATGATAGTTGAAGCCAGTTCAATTTAAGAATGTTATGGTTTGGGCATTCTGAAATATTCAGACATACCATTATATGTATGTCAATTCGAATTACTTCTAAGGTTAGCCCCATGGTAAGGACAAAGAGACAAAGTGAAGTGGGCGTCAAGTACGTCGCTGTCAAGTAGTAAAACCTATTTCAGTAGTATGCACAGTGGCAGTGTCAGCTAATCGAAACTGTTTTACAGATTACAAACGTCACCCGATACTTGCCCAGTTCGTTGCTCATTTGATGCACTTATCATAAAGAATAAGCAATAGTTGATTAACTCAAATCTACGAGTTTAGCAGCCTTTCAAAGTTAGCCTTTCTACATTATCTGAAATATAGGATATATGATAAACAACGAAAAGTGCTCACAAGAAGTGCAGACCAGGGCTGCTGACGAAAGACTGACATCACCAATTTGAATTTCTATAAAGCTTTCTGCAAAGTTGAAAACTTTATCTCGATGCACTACTCATCAAGTAGGATTCTATAAGATCACTGTCTACGTGGCTCACCACCGGTTAATAATGTCAGGGTGACATGATACTGTCAGGATGGATAGCCAGTTATCAGAATGGCTTTCACTCAGTAGTGGCATTTGGATAAAGTCCGTCTGACTCATTAAAGTGTTTGTGCGTTTGCTTATGAGTTACCATGCATGGTAAAATCATCGACACAGAGCCGCATACTACGAAGTCTTACCTCAGTTAGTCACTTAGTAATTTATGCCACTGTTTACAATGTTATTCACATCCGACATCAGCAGTTTGAAGATTATCTGGTCTACCTTATGTTTGGAGCTTCCGTGTGCAAATCAGACTTGAGCAGACTAGCGGCCAACAAGTTATATGAAGAACTACCGATAATTGAATAACTGACAGTGAATATCTTAGGAAGAATGTCAAGTCACTCCTGATGAGTTAGAATAATCCACTCAGTTAAATATAGTCAAAAATTTTACTAACGATAATTCAAACATTCGGATAAACGACTGTTCTCCAAGTCCAATAAACGTCAGAAAAGTCAATCAAAATGACCAGTACTTATAAGGTACTGTTCAATAAAATTATAATAAAATTGCTATATTAACTTGAATGTGAATTAACCGGATACACAAATTGTCCAGTAGAAGAGGCGTTCAAAATGAAGTAACCGGACAGGAGTGAACAAATGACCACCAATCAACGGGAAATAAGCTCATTAAAACAATCGGGTGCAGGTAAAATCGAGCTGATGTCAAGCAATATCAAAAAAGTTTTAATACGTAGTCAATAATAGTTATAAAAAAAAGAAGAAACCAAACATTTTAAGTGAAGTTGTGGTACGAATTTCATCACAATTTTTTACTGCACAAAACAAAGAAAAATATAGGCAAATTTGGCACTGACTTTCTGTAAATAAACCAAACTTTCTTCAACGAATTGATTGCTCCACATCATACTAAACACAATACGACAAACGTACCAGACGAACATCGACAAATCCACAGCCTGGCCCTGAAGGCTACCTGGGATTTGTATACAATATTCGAGATGAGATCATCAGAAAATACGGCAATGGTAATTTAAAGTAAATCTTTACGTACCACTCTTAACTTCTGTCATGACTTTCCAGAAGATGCGTCGATCTGATATGACATCTCAAAACAACCTGTGGTAATTTCAAAAACAATCCTTTTACGTGATTATCTGATCCTAGAGATACACTGGTTAATGCGTCTTTCGCTCAAACATCCCGAGGAGCAGATGTGTCATAAAGGGAAACGAGGTCTCCTACCCGAGAATCACGTGAGACAGTGAACCACTTGTAACATGTTCGCAGCTCAGGCGGATATTCGCATAGTCACGCATTCCAGAACATGTAAGCGAAATGTCAGGCTTGCTTTTAATCCTTGGTATAACCCTCTGACAATGTGACTTCATCGCTCAGAAAACCTCATGGTCAACTTACTACCACTCGACAGTCCCACTTCGAATACACGCAGTGGCTCTGACTTCACCGGATCTCTTTGGACCCCGGTCATCAGTATGCAAACAGACCTGACGAAGCGATAGTGACACGGCACGGCCTTCACTAGTTTTAACCAAATGGAACAAAGTTGTACCAGACGCTCCCACATGTGATTCGCTGCGTCCTATCTAAACAAACAGAACACGCCTAACTTTACATTGCTCATCGGTTAAGATAGCAGAACATGATGACTTTGGTCAGTTTCTCTCTGATGACACTAAAAACTCCGATCTCTGAAGCTAACGGTCCATTTCATGTGAAGGTGAGTGTGGAGTCCCAATGGATGGTACAACGGCCGGATTTAGATCAGACAGCACATGTCTCCACTGTGTTATTGTGGTATATTCGCATATTAGTCTCACTCGGTTTGCAACGGATATCGCAAAGTATTACGATGTACTAAGGATGTATTACAGCCTATCGTAGAGTCCGTCCACGGGACTACGTGGCCAGTACGCATTCTTAGTTCATTCACAAAGAACCGCATTAATCTTCCTGTGATGACGGCCGTCGTCAGCACGATTCTAAGGCTAATGACTACTGTACGAGGGGCTGCTCATGAGCTGCCTAGAATGAAACAACACAGCCAAACCTTTCAACGCTATTAGCCTAATATGACCAACCACTCCGTATCCTACCTCAGATGCGTTACAAAAAAGTGCAGTCCCACTACCATGATCGTATATATGTTTGGAAAAACCCAAGGAAGCTTCGTAATTAATTTGAATGACTGGATATTTGTTAGCCAATTCTCCCAGTTTGGATGGTCGGTCTATTCTAATAAGCTATTCCAAACATAACCCCAACTGGCAGAGCTTACCATTTGAAAGTAGTGTTGGAGCAATTACTCCTAAAGGGTCGCATAGGAAAACAGCGTATCTCAGTATATCCATTCTGGTAAAAGCGCATTCGGTAGGTGCACTCGAGGCTAGAAGCAATCATTTATCACTTCCTCGGTCACACTGAACCTTGTAGGTCTAAGTTAACCGTTTAGTACAGTTTGTCCTGTAAAGGTAAATTTTTAACAACCCCAGCACTATTAGATATCCAATTTGTAAGACGGAACCCACCCTTCTGTTGTAGGGCCCTATGTTCTTCTCAGCTGTTTCGACCGATAACAAGCAATCATCCACATAGAAGTTCTTCACAGCTGACTCAGTTAAAAAAAATTCAATCCGTAGTCAGCAGTATCCTGTTGCAGCGCAGTTTGAACAGAACGATGATGAAGCACCAGGGGATGAACGTATAGTTCATAGATCTCAGGAGATCCGTCCAGAGAAGGTGAGCTCAACTACAGGAAGCTCAACACCCACTTCTCACTGTCCAGAACCGTAACCTGAAGAAACATCTTTTTACTGTTTGCCGTGTTGACTATTGCATATTTACGAACGCGGAGTAACATTCTTATTATATTATTAATCAAATCAGGCCTTTGCAGCAACAGATGGTCAAGAGACACTCTTTGATACGCCGTGGTGCAATCAAACATTAATGACACTTTATCTAACTTACTCAAGTTAATTACTGGATGCTGTGGTAGATACCATCATCTGGCACAATTAGCGCTTTGGGGTGGCACTTTTCTCTCACAGCTTTTGCTGATGTGGCTGGATATAACAGCTGCATGCTTTGATTTTAATGTGACATCTCTAAGTGACCTTCGCTTAAGTGAGTACAGACGTTGCTGACACATCGCACGATTGTCAAGTAGCCGGTTATCCTTGTCTGCAATAGTAAACCTATTTTTTAGTGATCATCAGAAAAAGTTAGAGGGCTTCCGCTTCGACAAAGGTTTTGTATCCTCGATTGACAGGACGCTTTTGTTCGAGGTGCCTTGTTCAGCAAATTTCAACTCAAACATTTTGAATTTTATCTCTCAATGACACCAGCCGAACACCGACGTGGTTTACACATCTTACTATTCTAGATACAGCAAGGGTTGCACGCAAAGTCAGTTTCATCCCAGTCAGTCATATGCCCAATGCGTCCACCTATCGGGATATGCTTCGCGGGAAGTCAAATTTCTAATCATGACCTTAGCGAAGATATGCACCACAGATGAGCTCTAACAAGAGCAAAACTACAGTCTAGTACTACTATTCAAAACATGCTGACTAGAAGGTCTGTCTGAATGAGAAGACTACGATCAAATATGACTGGTCCACGCATTTCCATTTATTTGCTTTTCCACCCACTACTGATTTTACTTCAAAACGTAATAAATAGTACATGTTGACTCGTCTCTGGTTTCGACTCCCAAGCAAGCAGGTCAGAAAGCTGCTTAGGTCACTACTTTCTCCAGTCTGGAACTGGACTTGTCTCGCCGAATTGGGCATCTACAGTCCTGGTTTTCCACACACTTGAACTGACACTTCGACCATTCGAAAGATAAACCGCTCTTTCCTAAAGTATCTGATGACAAGTAAGCTGTTTACAGTCGTTAAAATGAAATAGGGAAATGCACAATACTCCGAAGCATAACAAAACTTGCTCAACTAGATCCAAGTGAACGATGATTTACGCACAATCAGACAAAATAATTCGGCAGAAGTATGCCCAAAAATTATGACCAAAAGAATGTCACTTATTTGTCATTACCTCATGGTCCTTGACAGATCGTAATTTGCATTCATTCATTCAAAACTGCCCGAACAGATGACAATTTGACTCAAGTTGTTGTTCATCACGATAGTGATGTGAAATAACCTTAGACAGAAAATCACCAGAAAGGATTTTAAAGAAAAGTCAAGCAGAAGAATTAGAAATGTTACGAATGAAGGCACGTCATTAACTGCAGTACAATGCTGTCCACAAAATTTGGGTCCCACTGGGCACTAGCACACCACTGCGCTTGCTAGTGGCACGAAGGTAAACCTAGTCATCTTACTCCGAAAGTGAAACGATTGGATAGTAATCTCCTGGACCGAGCATGATAAGCTGACGATAGCGACTGACTGTGGGAATTATGTTCATTTTGCAAAATCCATATATGGCGTTCCTCATTTAAGCAAGAAATAGCAACGTGTAAAATGAATATCATCATGTGCCACCGACTTGACGAGATCATCGCCAGCTAATGTTATTGTCACTCGGTTTGTGGTTTGCAGCCCATTTTGGAGTAACCTGTTTGGTTCAGACCGTGCCACTGTTATTGCCACCTTTGTTACACCGTTTTCTTAAAGGGTGTTTGTTCAGATATATAAAACTATGAGGTAGAAATTGAGCTACTGAGATGTACAATACATCTAGTAAACAGCGTTGACAAGCAAACTGCTCAGGCCGTACTTTGAAGTGATTAGAACGAGCACAGGGCACACAGCTCAAGAGCCGTGCAAACCTACTGTGGAGAGGTCTGTTCCAGAGAATTTCTGAAGCTGCAACAAAAGTGGAACTTATGAACAGACGTCTACTGACTCTCCTGAATCCGACAGTGACCGTCATGTACTGAAACACAAACGTAACATGATTCTGCATAAAGACTGTATGGCTCAGTTGACCCAGCGAGTTAACTAGATGATAAATATATTTTCATTGGAGAGTAGTTAAGTATTATCGTTCTTGGTTGGTGAGTAAAATGGCCACTGACAAGTTGGTGAGTTTACTTTTGCAAAAGACAGATGACAAATGCACAGTTTATCAGGGAGATCCCACATACTAAGTGAACGCCCTCGGGGAACAATTCGGCTGGCCTGAACCAGCTCATTCAGCTACATACGGTGGAGCCCACGTGCATATTTGACATTTTTAACGCTTCTCCGCCCAAAAGTGGGGTGACTTTGCAATAGGACTCGGGGGTTTTTTGCAATCATATGAAAAGCGTATGTTTCTTTAGGCCCGTAAACCCAGTCGCAGGAAAAACACATGCAAACAGGTGGCGGGTACTGAGTATTCTCATAGCATTTATTTACTCACTTCCTGTGCAACCAAGCTGCTTATTGTGCTTGAAAGTTTGAGTGATTTGACTGGTCGTTGTGATATGTGTGTACGCCTTCGACTAGCAAACTGCTGGAACAAGATTAGGGTATTTCTGACCCAATCGTTTATACTACTGACATGCCAGTTGACAGTGTTGCTCGCTTCAATTACCTGGGTTATGTCAGCCTATCAGCGTATGACACTGCTACCGCAGTGTTTATAAGAATAACAGAGACGTTTGGTGTACACATATACCCAACTATTCCTTGAGGCATTGCAAGAAATTTCAAGTGGAGACTGAAGGAAAAGCACACAATATGTTCAGGTCCTTGACCGAATACCACGATCCACAAACCTGACCCATTCTTGTAGGAGATGCCCATACGTTGCTGGTATTCCGTTATAACTGTCTCCACCGGTTTGCTTGTATAAAACTGATTATGAATATAAGCAATGCGATATAGTATATGTAGAAAATCCCCAGGTTCGTGTTCAGTAAGCTAGGTGATGAGAGTAAACAGTCTAGTGTCAGTGAGTCATGTGTTTTGTATATCGACGGAATGTCCTTTGTGTCTCACCTCTTTTTGGTTGTTGATGACTAAACGTACCCTATGTTGATCTGATGAACGTCACCGCAGTCTAGACTACAATGCAGTAAACTTGTTCATTGGCCAGTCATGACCACTGACATGCTAAGCATGTTCTGCCAAGCTTAAATGTTATTGCTTCCATTATTCTGGCCATCTCAGTCGCATCCAACTATAGGTGCTCATTCTGAGAGTAGTTCGAAAGCCAATACTCTCGTTATATTCCGAAACGTAACTACTGAAAGCTGGCGTCGGCGTAGACTTGTCCGTGATCGAACTGTTGAATCTGCACTGAAACACTATTTTGCGACATTCAGAAGCAGGTTTAACCGAGCAACCGACCGACCAATCCTCTGATTGTTGGTATGCAGGAACATTAGCCTGTTGAAGAACCCGGCGTCCGTGAGGTCCCCATTTGGGGGTTCCCACAAATAATTGAGGAAGATCCTACTACAACATTTATCATGCGTAAAAGTTCAGGAAACGGAACAAACGACATTAAATACCTTGTTAGGTCCTACCGAGGTGTCAGTTTACATCTTCAGAATGAGGCTGTATGTTGTAACTTTGATGAAAAACTAGACGAGAATATGAAGTATCGACCAAATGCTAACTATAAAGACAACGTTGTAACAAAGACTGCTGACCAGTGAAAGAATATTTTGTGAGAGTTGTGAACAGAAGAACGATGTAACAATGAAGACCTATCTCACAGGCCATTCTGACGAATACTCAGTATGTCTTCGGGGTCGCACTGTTCGCTGAAAGGAATGTCATGCTGCATTATTTCCTTTCCTACGAGGTTAGACAATTGACATTTGTCTTGTGGTGAGTTCAATATTCGATTAACAGGTAGGCTGATAAATACCGGTTGTCATGTAGGCGCCAAAACAGTCAGATCAAAAAACTTCACAAAATATTAGATGTACCTTTCCTGAATGCAACGATGCTGGTTGCGCGACAATACTTGATGCAATCTGTAAAATACGGGTGCCTCGCAGTTCACGCTAGAGCATAACGTGATTTTATCTCTGACGCCGGATGCAACGACTTTATCATTTAGAAGATTCTTTCGGATTCGAGAAATCGATGTACGTGTGATTCAGACATCTGGAGATTGAAAGTGTGGTTGGTCACATTTTGAAGCTGCTTGCGAAACCACGCCGTGGATGGGATGTGTGGAGACATTGCGGACCATCATCGACTTTCTGGTATCCGAAACAAATCGACAAATACTAGGATAGAAAAACCCGAAATGATTACAACATCTTTCCTAGCCGATAGACCCCGCTGCCATAGAAATGTTTCAGGTGCTGCAATCCAACACTCATCAGTTGTTTGCTTGCAACTCATGTGTTACAGGTGGCTTGAGAATGAACTCAGTAAAACTAACGCAGAGAGTGAAGCGGTCTTCTTGAAGCGCAGGATTCCGCACAATGATGGTAGATGTTAAGCACGTGGAACCCTACAGCAGATGGAAAAAAGTGACAATCACTAGCGTAAATTGGTCTGTATGAGCTGCCCCACGTACCATTGCAGTCATGATCACCGAGGATCTGCGTCGACGATAGAATGCTGCTTAGCACGAGGTTACAAAGATGTGCGGCGATCATAGCAAAACCAGAACATCTTACAATATCGTTGTGCAATAATTGAATCTGAGTTCTAACTTGTTTTGCACCCCGTTAATGGGAAATAACAAAGTCCATCTCTGGTCGCCAATCTGCATTGGCAACGACTGTAAGGGCTTATGAAGATATTCGTAATGTCATTGGTTCCCTTGGGCATCATCAGGAAATGTGAACACAC
This sequence comes from Paragonimus heterotremus, assembly GCA_013368495.1. NCBI lineage: Eukaryota > Metazoa > Platyhelminthes > Trematoda > Plagiorchiida > Troglotrematidae > Paragonimus > Paragonimus heterotremus. The sequence continues at coordinate 35,530 of LUCH01017312.1, forward strand.
TTGTAGCTCCTACAGTCATAACCAGTGCAAACTGGCAATCTGATGTGGACTGTATTCATCCGCATTAACACGGTGTAAAACAACTTATAACCCAATCACCTAGAGAATGTCCATGTGCAAGCAATGCCCACTGAACCGTTTGCCGAGCTGCTTTTAGCTCAAAGAGTTGACAGTTCAGTCCTCATTTAAACTACCCCTGCGAGTGCACCAAGGACTAAACCGGTCGTGCAGTGCCGGTTTGAGAATGAACATCATTTAGTTCTCTACCAGTTTTGACCTTTCCAGTAAATATTGGCAAATTACTGTTGAATAGGATCCTCTGGTGATGAAGGCTCACTCATTACAACTTTCTCTCTACTGGAATGCACTTGTGGTCGGGGTATTTCAGGTTGCCAGTGGCTAGATTGCCTACGGACTGACTGGAATAACTATGTTCCAGGCCGACGATGTCGACTTGGATGAGAAGGGAAACAGTCGGATTTAGTGTCTGCTGGTGAAGCTTCAGCCCTCTGCTGACGACAACATATCAAGTAGATCAACAAAATGATTCTTCCATTTTGACCAATTGAAATTTCTAGAAATCCATACGAAACGTGAGGAGTATTGAGTAAACTAAAGCCGTTGCTAGCTCCGGGTCACCATGGAGACGCTTGAGAATCAGGACAATCTGCGGATGAACCTATGACGCCTGTCGTGTTGCTCCCATTTTATCCCGACTTTCGCCGTTACAGCGCCACCGCCCTTTTTGGCCTAAGAAGCGGATAACTGAACAAGACGGTTCAACGTTATCCCAGACAATGCACCGTAGACCTTCCTATGTTGCTGTCGTTCTCGTCATCCAAGTGCACGTTGCTGAACACACAAGTCAGAGGTTGGTGTCGGCGATGCACTGACGTAAAATGGTTTCCTAGTGGTATTTATTTCAAGACTCCCGGACAAGACGTATATAAGGTAGTACCACACAGAGAGTCTTGGCAGTATTGTGGGTGGGTCGTAGTCCTCACATATCTGTGTCCTTGCCTCGGCTTCATATCGTTACCTTTAAGCTGTACAATACGTTGTAAATCACGAAACATCGGTCTCCAGTACAATTACTACAAAACTGTAAAATAATCCATGAATGAAGTTCTTACTAACAATGAAAGCTATCACCGCCTCTTCGAGCGAGATTGGAAAATGGCGCTTGTCGGGTTGGAGGATGCGTCATCACTCATACTGATGGTTGGATACGCTTTCGGACAGATCAGGATGTCGCAGTGAATGATAGGCCTAGAGTATTTGGTTGTTGACTCACCGTTCTTAAAGTTCACCTCGTTTTTCTCTCTCTTACAAATTTGCACTTACCTGTCGGTCCATCAGTTGGTTATTTCTAACAAAACCTACTACAGCTCAACCCGTGGTACTCATTCAAGCTTCTTAAGATAGAAATATGTATGTTTAGATGTAGGTGTCTGAAAGGATGACTTTTTCGCGCCCGCCTTCTTTATTGAACCGAAGCGCTTGAGTTCATGAACTATGAAGCATTCTGGAGGATGTTGGATAAGTTCTGCTGTCCAAGTAAGTTCATTAAGTCTATTAAGATTGTCAGTGCTGGTAAGAAAACAGATGTATTGTCGTGTGGATTGATCTCTGATGATCTTACTATCTACACTTATATAAGGTAGGACTGTGTCTTAACCTCAGTCTTATTTGGTTCCTATTTGATCACCAAACCAACAGTCCTGTTTCAGAACTAGGAGAATCATGTTCAACTGGAACACTGTATGGATGATGGTCTGCTGAATTTGTGAAGTTTCGGTACTACACTACTATCACTTAATCCAGTCATCCGCTTGCCACTTATTGCGGGTGACAGTAAAGCATTTGTTTGGTGCGAAAAGAACTACAGCTAATGATTGCTACTTCCCTCATCTCATAAACAAAACTTATAGCAAATATCATTACAAATAAAACATGATCTCTTCTCAGACTTCTCCAGACGGTGATTTTGCACTTAAGCCTGAGATGCACATTCACGATGAGATTACGGATTGTTGGGTAGCAATATGTCGAAAGATCTGTTTTTGACTGCGAGTTTCTAGACTACGGGTCCACACTTTCAGATGCTTTAGGTCGTCTTGATGGACGAGGTTGGAGGAATCACAATCGGAAGATGAAAACCATGCTATCTATCTCTGCATCTATGATGCTTTTCACAATGTTTTACGACGGCAAGACATAATCGTTAACAACAATATATGAAGTACCTAAGCCGCCTTCGTTCAAAAAATGCAAACCATTTTCAGTGCATTTGTTGATTGGGCATGAGTCTGAACACACAGGTACTTCGTCAAACGGACAGAGCAGAATAAGTTGATCCCTTGTTGAAATTAAACCATCTTCGTTAACCGGGATACTTTTGTATAGAGGATGTAGAAGTCAAATATAGTTGAACAGTGGCAGTTAGGTATAGCAAGAAGGACAAATGCACAGTAGAAAAGATAAGCAACAGCAGGCAGGCACGATTGTGTGGTAAGGTGATAGACTGAACAACGTCATCATGCAACCATAGGCAAGCTAAAGACCAAATGCCCAATCAAGAAAGTCACATAATTCATTCCACTCAAGACATAGGTAGATGCGAGACTATGGGTGCATTGGTGTGCTGTGGATGATAATTCATGGAAACGTGCCCGCCGAAAGTACTATCCGTGTGTTCACAATTGACGGGACATAACGGATACCTACGTAGGGTAGCTGAGGCACTCTCTCCGAACCAACTCATGTACGGGTAACTAGAAACAGGCATTTGAAAACCTGGTCTCCAGTAGACTGTCCTTAAAGCAAACCTTTGACCTTAGCTAGTGAGAAGACGCAGCAGTGAACCGAATCGACCAGGAAAAGTATCCAAAATTTTAATGCACTACAGTTCCGCAAACATAAATTCGTTTGCCCGCTATGTAATAAATCTGTACTTCTTTCAATTCTTTGAACTGTGATAATATATGGCCACAGAGAGCTCAGCCGCGAACTTGTTGGCTTTGGCGGACTTACATTACATGTACACCTCCCTTACTCAAACACGTACGTTGTGTGATTAAAGAAAGTCTCCCCAGACAATACCGTCCGGGTGAGCATCGTTTGTTCGCCTCAAGTCAAACACTAACCATTCCCCCAATCAATACTGCTCAGCCAGAATTAGTTTAATCACTCTGTGCATGTTGACCTACAAACGTCGTATATTTAGCAATGAATATCACAAAAAAACAAATACACTCACTAAACGTGTAACAGGCACAGACCAAGGAACATATTCATTCGTGCCTATTCCAAGCCGTCTGAGCAACGTTAACAGCCCCTGTCTAACTTTCTGACCAACAGTGTAGGTCAGACTGAAAAGCAAAGAATGGTACCTACAGAAGTGAACGGTGCAGCTGGGTATCTTACAGGGACACATTGTTAGGACACAACGGTTATTACGTCAGCAAATTTAGAACCACCACATGACCGGCTGATAGAGTGCTACATGATGTTCGGCCTTAGTCTCGCTTTAAAATTTGTGTTATATAAATATGTGTATTCGCTTCTGTTACGTGATGAGTTGAGTTTTCTTCATCAGGTTTATATATACGTGTTCACACACATTTCACCTTTTTATAAGCCTGTTACGGTTATCTCCGTCATCCTGTTTTCATTTATTTCTTCGGTTACTGGGAGCCATTTTTTCCCGGCATTTTACCGCGGTGACTTTATTTGTATACTGTTTCGAGCAAAAGCAGAAAATTAGCGTTATATATGAGATGTTCAAAGCTTCTGTAAGTTACACTCCACCTTTATCTTCAACTTCTGCATGCGCGTGTACTCCACAGTAAACGTATTGGTCAACTCTTTATTTGTCTATTTACTTCAACCCAATATATATCTTACTGGGGAGTCAAAGTCTATATTGAGTTTATTCCGTATTTGTTGTTGACAGTTTATTAGCGATATTGTCTTGTAGCTTTTCATACATTGTTATTGCACATAGCCTCAAATTCTGTGTGGCATAACTTTTCTTTTCTAAATGTGTCTCAAGTTTCTCATTGATCCCGAGAGATAAACATCTATTTACACGCCCTAATTATACTACTGCATATCTAGGCTGATTTCTGCAAATCGTAAGGTTCTTACTTTTGAACACTTCGGAGACTGATTCAACACTTTTTATTCAATAGAGGTGAATTTTAACGTACCACTGTTTTCTCGTGCAACTGAAGTATTACCGTTGTTTGGCCTCGCTCCAACCGACTAATAGTAAACGAGTGCTTAAGGCTGAATATTCACAATTTAAAGGACCACGTCTTGAGTCGAACTGTTCTGAGTGTTGGGTTAGGTCATTTCGCTTAATGTTATTTCTAGATTCTGCGATCTCGGGGGCGGCTTTTAGGGATAGCATCAAGGATACCATCTCCAGAATTACACGGCGACTTTGTTTTAATTTTGCACTGTCTATCGAATGCCATATTTGTTCTGTGTAACTCACTATGTTCAACAAAGAAGACTGAGGAAGATCGTTAGAATGTTAGTTGAAATATCGAAACACGACAACGTCTAGTTTATATCCTCGTTTAGGCCAATAAAATCCTAACAAAACTATTTATTTGTGGTTTTAATGAATCTACTTTTAATTTTTCGTCGACATTTTTGGATTTCAGAGCACGTGGTTTATCATTTGTTTTTCTTTTCGACACTGGTTGGGAAAATTCAATGTTTTTCAATATATTTATGAATTTTACAGTGTGTACATTGTATCTTTCAAAGCGTTCGAGCAGATATGTGGAGGTTTGTAAGTTAACATAAACATAGCTTGAGTAAGTTCGGGTTCATGCCTGGCTAAGGATTTTCGTTACAATTATTACGTTATAAAAGGATTGTATGCTTTCGAATTGGCAGGTACAGTGTTGTGGTTATATGGAGATCTGCCCAACTATTACAGACTATTTGTCTGCTAGACTCATAGAAATACCTACAACACATATGATAAACAGTTAGAAATTATATTGAGTATGCAGGTTGGATGTTAAACGTCAGACGTTAGATAACTGATTGCATTAATCTTTTTGTAACGTGCGTTATATGATCCATGCTTACCCGTGTTTCTCCTAGGTGGCGCTGTTGGGAAAATGGAATCTCACTCGAATCAATAATGTCGAATTGTACTCTGTATAGAAGTGACAAGGTTGTTTGTCGCAAGGCGGTTAACAATAATTTGTAGGCAATGGCCGTATGAAATGTGATTTGTTAATACAACGACTTATTTTAACTGTCGAGTGTATTTGGCAACCACGGTGACAAGGAATTCAAAAGCAGATAGACTCCAGTAGTAAGACGCAGTGGTGTTTCCATCTCAGAGTTCATACAGTTTTAGTATTCACCATTACATGAATAAAAAGAATCGAACAGTATTCCGGTCTGGACAGCTAAGTAGTGAGATCAACTCTTCCAGCCTCGAATCCACTTGAATTAGTAGGGTTCACTAAAATAGGTAACTTTGTTATGTACTAATTCGTAATGTGAGTTTGTTATTAGCAGAGAAATCATCAGTGCATTGAACTTTGGAATGCGGATAAAAAACACTCTACGCAGTCTCGAGCGTGAAATGATTTTCAAACGCGCTGTTATCTGGAAACAACTGCACGAAATCTTGAGCCTCAAAAATTCTATTGGACGACCCTGTGAAAAATAACGGAATAGCTCCGTTGCCTGGGTTACATAAAGGGTTCAAACGACTATACGCTTCCATTGCACGTGTTTCCAATCGCTCACGCAACATGCGGAGCCCGTGGCGCAACGGTAGCGCGTCTGACTCCAGATCAGAAGGTTGCGTGTTCGAGTCACGTCGGGCTCATGTGTTTTGCGTTGCGTCCTTCCACAATCTGACATTTCCAGTTTCAACAGTGTGGATGTGTGTAGAGTTCGGCGATAACCCCAGGCTCTCCAGAGTTTGTGAATTTCAAATTTTTCCGGGCAGATCTTTAAATTCTTATGTTCCATGCTTTATTCTAATGCACTGATTTGACAACTCATTTATCGCACGCTACTTTCTTGGTTGTTCGTTCCCGTAGACTTTAAACACTCTGAGGAATTTATTTTGTGTTGTTCACAGCAGTGAGTGGAATTATTTGGTATTTTGGGCTTCAGTGGTTTATCTATTTGAATATTTTGTTTGATCGCTTATATTTGGCCTTGAGAGTTTCCAAATTATTTTATTTCTTTTTTCAAAATAATGTGCCTCCTTTTTTTGACCGAAATCGCCAATACTATCCTATTGTCCGTGATGTTTGACCTTTTTCAGCTGTCTTGGACATTTTGTGTAAATTCTCTGCATTCATATTTGTGTATATATTCCGTTACGTTATTTTCTTGAGGGCTTGTTTCATACTTGCAACATTTGCGTGTAATGTTGAGTAATTCCGTTGAGTCAACACTTCAGTATTCATGCCACTCTGTCTGATTTTATCAACTGTTATAGTTGTCTTGTAAGAATGGCCAGTTGTCTTGAGTGTATTTGATTCTCTGCATTAAGATTACAGATATTATTAATGAATATTTGCATACACATGAGTGCGTTCCCCACCACATTCATGTTGTTCCTCGACTCTTTTATATTTTTCGTTCGGTTTATTAATAACTCGTTGCCTATTTCGTTCGTTATCTAAGCTGACGTCTTTCTATAAGCTTTTTAGTTCATTTTCAGAACAACATGCAAATGTGTACTTTTGCATTCAACCGAACGATTTATGCTATTGAACTGTTTTTCTTGTTGTTAGCTAATGTGCAATTTTCTGCCATCTTATATTGGCGGTTTACACCACTAGAAGTCTTTTAAATGTTTCGGCTTATCAGCTTCGCTTGCCAGAATGTGATATTTCAGAGACTTTGGAGCTTGGACTTATGTAGCATTTCTTACATTTTATCAGATTCGACCTTTTCTATTGTGCAATCAGCAGAGTGCTGATTGAGTGCAGAAACTACGTATAGGATAAGAATCTCCAAAAAGCCTGAATCCTAGGGAAGAAATGGATATGAGAACTGCACATGGGGTATCGAGCATTTGCTGTGTGATAAGTGACCACTGATTAAATATCTCAACATGCATATTCTCGTCCCAGAGCTGATTCTTGATACCACTGGGATAGTAAGCACATTTTGCGCTGATATTAAGTATCAAAAGCGGACAATGCAAACAGTCAACTAGGTTTTCAGTATTTATGATTCAATAACTGGCCGTCGACTATGAATAAGCAATATCCGTCCTGACCTACTTTTGGGATGTAGACGTCACAGCTTCTCAAAGACATGAAAGGCTGAAAACTCACTAGTTCCACTGTTCCAGAGGAATGCTGGTTTATACACTTGTGGGGGAAGATTTGGATGAAGGAATAAACAAATTGGCAATGCTGAATGAAAGTGTCACACGGTAATTCCATGAAAGCTCATGGGGCGTTTTAGATAACTTGAAAGAGTTTTTTGTCTCATTCGGTACGAGAACGTCATACCTAGTCAAGTAAGGGTGTGGAGTAGGTGACAGAGAAACAGAATTCGCACTCTCCTCCCATAAGTGTGTTCGCCAATTATAACCTTCATTAAAATAAGTTGCAATCAAACTGACGGTAAGATGAACGTTCAGGAAACCTTGCGTAACACCATTGGTCTCACGGAAATTTTGCAGGTAGAACAAAACGACATCCTGTGGATGAGCAGATGCAACAAGCAATGTATGATTCGGTTGTGAGCTCTGAATTTTATGTTTACTTTTCTGAATCTAACGGAAATTAGTTTCTCCCATGGACGTTTCTATGTACCCGATCAGTTGGCACACTTTTTAATGGCAAATAAAGATATCATTTTAGATGAGACCCAGTCATGAAAACTCAACTCAAGTTGGATTCGAGCCAGTGACAGAAGCACCATGCCAAACACAACTGAGCTAGGAAACCACACCAAGAACTCGGAAATTCCACATTTGGACTATGTTATCCACTCGTCCCTCTGTCTCATATCGAATCCACCAAATGATCCAGGGGATCAACTGCTACAGCAGGGTTTTTAAAGAAGTTCATGCTGTAATCCGCCAAAGCCACCAAAGAACATAGAAGATACCTTAACTGATATAATAATGTATATGGCACTGGTATAAGTAAATTGGACATCACGATACTTACAGTGGTTGTCTACACAGTATCGCTACTAGCTTTGGGAAGGAAGGTCCCGATAGCATGACATTCTAATGATCGAACCTGTAAAGAGAAGGAAACAGAAATTTGATGATAGCCTTTTGATGATTTAAAGAGGGTTTCCCCAAAAGAAACAGTTAACTTTGTGCTGCCAAATGAGAAACAAAAGATAATTTCTTTTACCATTCCGAGTGAAGTACATTTTTTTACTCATATGCACTACGGATACTTTATCATCTAACAAGTTAGCGTCCTCGTCAAATAAATCCCACAGTTCAAGAACCCTATCTTTTATATCACAACAGCAAAAGTATAGATTGCTAGCCCTTAAGTAAACTATATACAAATCATATAGAAGGGACGCATTTATCAAAATATGGTGAGGCTGAGAAATATCTTCGTAAGTGGAGGGCGTAACATGGGTGATAAGTTTCTAAACTCCCGGGTGAATAACATGAAAGGAGTGTTACTTTACAGAGTTGCTCATAATTGGTTCACATTTACTTAAATGTTTACTAATTGTTGTCTAATGAATTATGCATCCACAATGGAAACATTTAAATCAGCTGTCTTGGTTCTACACAATTCCACGAATAGAAGATTTTTAATGAAAGTCTGACAGAAATATTACAAAAACACCCATCGCAATATAATTAGTTTACCGACCTTATGTCTGCCTATATGTTACCAATATACTCAACTCAATGGAGTTGCCTCTCCCTTTTGCTGTTATAAACTTACCGAAAATATCTCGTAAAATATTAGGTGTCACCCTTCTAGTTACTGTTGTGGTCTTATCATCACGTGCTCCTTGTATGCACGTAAGCTCAAAGTTTGTCTTTGTCTGTCAGAATTTCGGGACCATTTTTTGTGGTCAAGTGTGACGATTCTGGCGGGCAGGAGATGCGTAGTTGATTATAACTTTCGATGACGATTCAGTTATGTGAAAAACTGGTTTCTCTAACCCCACGAGTTTCAATGCAATTAGTGTGCGTGCAATGCAACTGATAAGCTGCCCGGTGTAGTTCGCCATCAATCAGTAAATTATATTCACTGGAAAAGAAAGGAGCAGGAATTTCGGTACATTTGTAAGCAGTCTAATCCTATTTCATCTCTATATACTACTGGAATTAGGAAGCCTAGTCTGTCAACGCTCTGACGTTAGGCTACGTTTGTAACAAGTGTCAACTTTCTCATTTGAAGCATGAAAATATACAACTTCTTCATCGACAACGACTCAGACTGCCTTGTTTTAATCGCTGACTGTTCATCTACGTCTCATTCACTATTCGGGGAGGCAGTGCAGACAGTTGGGTGAGTGACTTACAGATCAACAGTTTTCTAGATCAGTCCCATCAGTAATGTCACCGCTATTAGGACTGTGTTTTTGTGTGTGCAGAGGGCAGAGTAGGTATCTACTTGATCGGACCGTTTCGATGCGGATGAGCGATTTCCACTTGATTGGGTTGCATTCATGTGCTATGTATACGCGTGTGTGAGCGCACTCGTGCCACATCCTGTTATCTAGTCGTACCAAGTTAATTAAACCGTTCGATTCACTTGAAGAAAGCTAACGAATACTCGGTCATTGTCAAACGTTTGAACACACTGGATAGTTTGAACTGTGTTAGTTACAACAAATCGGTGAAATGGGTTCAGTGTCCTTGGATAAATCTAACAAACAAGAATAGAGTAGTCGTAGGTAATGGTATGTTTGGTTTGAATGAAACCGCCGTTATTTTTAGCGAGTACCCTATGCACAAACATATAGGTATATGTAAATGTATACTACATATATAAACTTATATATATAAACCTATCTGTATTTAGATGTATATATTTAGTTGAGCACACACTGAATAAAGAACGATTTACTATGACGTTTCAAATCCACACCAAGATCTGTTATCAAATAAATATATACATACATAGGATGCAAACACATCACGTTACAGTTGCTGCCTTCTGACGTGTGGAAAGCTATTGTGTCCCATCATGCATTGTGAATGAGGCAAAAGTTTGGAACGGGAACGAAACAGGATCGATACGTTAAATCCAATGTTCAGTGCATCGCACGTCACTGATAGCGGCCGCTATTCCAGTCCAGTCAATTCAAATCAAAAAACGGTTGATGCACCATAAGAGGTGATTTTTTCGTCTTCTTTTTACACGCACATAACTTCAGCAAATGATGGACATTTGAATATATGTGCCAAGGTTACAAAATTGCAAGCACAACCTTGGGCATCCAGGAAAAACTACAAAAGTCGATTGCAGTCTTTAGCAATTGTAAAAACCGTCTTTTTATTTGGTTCTGAGGTTAATTCACGGAGAAGAATGATGAGTTTGTGTACAAGTCGAGCTAAGTAAAACATAATGGAAGCATAGTGAGATGGGGTGTGTGGAAATAAATGTTTTTACTGGAAGCTATTGGAATTTGTGGAAATACACTCAAAGAGATCCGAATACATGGAAGGGGTTTTATCCAATAGGTTGCTTGCTGAAAACTGCTCGCATATTTTAAAATGATGGGAGACAAAAAATCAACGGGTAGTTTACAGGGAATGCCATTGCAGCGGGACAGGTGTTTTAGAGATCTGGCAAAATGTTAATCGTCCTTTGACAACAAATCAAAGAGGATGGCAGTTGAACAATCTGTCGAAAGTGGGAATACACAAGCTCGAATGAATCGATTAATTCAGTAGTGATGAATGGAGGAAGGAGTTATATACTGACAGTAAAACCGAAACATCTGGACTTTGGTAAAGACCTCTATAACATGACGTGATCACTTCATGTTGTCACTCAAAGTAAGCCCCAGATATTTAACAGAAGAAAATCGAGATAACTAGTTCATTATTTACATGAAGGTGAAGGCAGGCCTTAGAAAGTTTCTCATGTTAGATTCTGCTCGTGTGCTCGTGTGTGTTAAGAAACAAATTGCGGTACTCTGATCAACTTGCTAGCTGGGATAAACTACTCTGTGAGAGTGAAGAAAAACTCTGATTGGGTAGTTGTTACCCAACACCAAACTATATGCATAGTTGACTGCAAGTGTGCAAATGTCTACTGGCATGAATGCAAAATAGAAGTAAAATAAGCAAGGGGAAATGACTGCGCTTTGTGGAACACTGTAGCCAGTGACGAGTGGTTATAAGGTTTGCCTAACAGGTTGAGTAAATTGACTGTCTGATACAAACACATTTTTATAAAGTTCGAAATCTCCTGTGTGATTACCGTTCACAAAGGGAGGTGGGAAACATTATACAAGTTGCACTCGTAAGCAGTTGTCTCCAAAGATTTTATAAGGTTAAAACCAGAGGATAGTTGCAAAAATGCCGGACATACGGTTCCGAAACAACAGACCATTTTGAACTATCAGATGAGAACCGACATTGACAAAAAATTACAGTATGTATTGATTTGCACATTCCCTGAGGCTGAATCACTTTGAAATCAACGTGTTGTTTTGCTTGTCACCATTTTACCTTATTGCAGTACTCTGACCTTCATCTAATTCTTACAACACTTGCAAATGGGGTAGCTTCGAGTTGGGTGGAAAGCGTCGGTGCTCACTGCAGAAGTTGTCTACACATATGTGCGAGAGGAGAGAACAGTCATTGAAAACTGAACATATGAACCGAGGCTCACACTCATCGGCTGTATGGCCTATCATCAAAATACGTTACAGTGTTGGCCAAGTGAACTTGTTAGAAGTAATATTGTGCAATCAAGAGTATAACCGGCTCAAGTAAGCCACAGCAATTGTAATCAGCAACCTCAGTCCAGTACTGTGTTTGCAATTAACGTTGATTCCTGGCGTTTCTTCATCTTAGGACTGATACTACTCTCTCCTGTGATCTATTACCTAGTCGTGACCGTTTTACAGCTGTTACTGTCGATAGGTATATAATCTAATATCCTGTGACTGAAGAGAATAGCCAGCATGATAATACCACGTCGAATGTCCTCTTTCGTTAACGATTGACTGGATCACGGAATTTCTGTTCTGATTTTTTGAAGGGCGCTTTATAGATTTTGAGGACAGCGACATTCTTCGTCACTGAGTTTTTAGATATTAAAAGTTTAACAAGACATAATAATACACTAAAGTCACCTGATATATTTCTTTTTGGCTAACTGATTACCAATTGTTAGTGTTAACAAGACAGGTGCACTTTCAGCAGATATTCTGTCATCAGTATTTGAAAAACGCACAACCTATGAGGCCAGTCTGTAAACGGAACCAAATCTCTTAGCATTGAACGAAACGCCATATTGGTCTTATTCAAAATCACTTGAAAGAACCGGTTACTTTTCGGCCACATACGCAAAACTACGGGTTGTTGTGAGGGAAATCGCAAGCAGAGTTGTTCGTTTTAACATGCAATTTTTGTTTCATTTGTTCATTCGTAATTCCATCTTAGTCTAAATATGTAACATCGGTCAGTAGCGCTTGCTCATGTAAAGATTAACAGAAATGTTGTTTACATAGACTGTATAACTTCTCAATACAGCTTACCACTGATAGCTATGGAAGTCAAAATTGACTACCAGGTAGTGTGCAAAGGTACATTTGTCGGGCATTGTTGCCCACATTTTCATTTGCGTTAATAAGTCAATCAAAGGGTTAGTAATATTAAAGTATTGCTGTTCTACTCTCCGGAGTTTCCGAAAAATGTTACCCAACGGTGTATTCAACATCAGAACGATGATTTTGTCTATTCATTTACCTTCCGTCTTCCTGTTAGATATACAGCTGTGTACGTTCCTCCCAGTTTTTCAAATTGTGCAAACTTTTCTCAAAATGATATCTCGCAAAATTCCCTCACCTTGGAGCAATAACTCAGGTTTAGCTGCCAAAATCGTCATCCCGAGAACGAGCACTTAGATCCAGTCTGACACCAAGCTGAGAAGCTTTAATAAACAGCACACGTCAGCGCCCGTGACCAGCTTAATGGCTCGGCAATCGGACATGGCTGTCTGCCGCACGCACAGTTGGAGGCCGACTGCCCATGCTACCTCACCGACCGGCCATGGACAAAGAGCCGACATTTTTGTGTCACCTTCGTCATTCGTCTCGTCTAGATGTCCAAACGACTAAACCACCGGGTGACGTTGTCGTTGAATGAGCCGAAGTTATAACTTGTGTGGATTCGAGTGAAATGTACCATGAGTACGATCTACAATTAAATCCGGACGACCACTTTAAGTGTTATACAAACTATCTAACGATAACACGAAGTTGCTAGCGCGAAGAACACCTGAAATGAACGTACTCAAAGCATAGGCAAACCAGAAACAGGAATATTCATTACTTACTGATTGTACCTACCGAGTTTGTAAGCTGTCCATTGAGAACAGTATTTGATGATATGACTAAATTATTCTCTATGATTTATTTAGTATGTTTGTTTAGCATGTACCGATAGTATGCTGGCGACCGCTGAATTTTTTTGCAGAATGCACACTGTTTTAGTTAGCATAAATAATGAACATTTTCGGTCATTGTGTGCAGACATTATACAGCCCTGTGACTTGGTTATTCTTCGCTTGTTCATTTGTACACCCGGTTGATTTACTTTTGAGGTGGGAGACACGTACTGTTCGGTACATTTTATTCAAGGCAGTATATAGTCACTTTTGTCGACCGTCGTTTTGAAGTTTCCGGAAATCTTAGGATCTTTTCATTTATCACACCATCTCAGCTGGTGGTACTGAATTCGCAAAGAACACGCTTCACTTAGTCATAAATGTGAACTTGCTAGAACGGGTTCAATAGTGCTCATATTTCCTTCAGATCAGATAATCAGAGGTAAATCTACTTAGAAGCAACTTACCATTTTCTCAGTGATGCTTTGGAACACAGAGTACAGTAGGCAAAAGGAATCAGGACTGAGAACGCGCCTCTAGCCGGTGAGCCACTGGACAGCACGAAGGCTTACGATGGATCTTCGTAAGTTCGAGGTGTTGATGAAGGAACTACAGTGATACAAGCTATAACGAACGAGACTTTGCGTATGTTCCGTTTGTTACTCTCCACATTCAGCGTATGAACCCAAAAAACGTCGGTTTTTTAATGCTATTCTTGACCACTTCTATCCCACTAGCCTGAAATATTTCCAACCGTCCACATTCCTCTTGAAATATTTTGTAGTGTTTTGTGAAGGTGGGGTTCTTTATATCCTTTCAGCTAAACAGGGGAAAACGTAGGAACATGAGGATAAACGCCAGAGTGTTTAATTTTTCTAACACATTCTTAGCTTCCTCAGATCTGTCAGAACTAAAAGTACAGCTGAAACAGGTTGAGCTAACACTGGGAGCGATTTGGTTAAGATTACGTCAATGGACTCTGTAACTGAGGAAAAGATTGGCGAGTATTCATAAACGGAATAAAGATGAACGAGACTCAGAAGGATCCGATAAACTTAGAGTAGCCAAAGGTGTCACCGACCAGGGTTTGTTTAACCAAGAAAGCGTCGTCATAGAATCCTTGAAGACATCGTCGAATTCGCTGAGTATGGGCTTGGGATTGCGCAAATTAAAAGAGGAGCTGTTTGATAGATCGCGGAGAGGGTTTCACGGATTCCCGACAAAATTATATAACAATGTAACCAAACGATCGGGCGATGATGGTCAGTAACTATTTATTGCTGTGGCAAAGCAAAAGGGATCATTGGACACTGTATCTAATGCTTGAAGGAAAAGAGTACAGAAAAACTTTGCATGTATTTACGAACCAAGTTGGCCGACGACATTTGGTTGCGCAGTTAGTGACTCATCAACCTTTCGGTTGGGTAGTACAGAGGTCGATGGTTTCCAAAGTTCGGCAACTCAAATGAAGGTGTGCGTTGTCATATTAGCCAATTTAAACAAGTCTAGAACGTTGAATGATTCTGTTGATTTAATATGATTGATCGAAGGACTACGAAGAAGTGAACACTAATGCTGAATTGAGACGGCTGATAACGTAATGAAATCCGGCAGGAGGTGGGTTGAAAGGTTGAAAATCCTTCTAGTAGTTCTTTTAAAGACAGTCTTTTAACTTCGTACGAAAAAGGACTTGTCAGTCGAGTTGTTAAGCAACGGAAGTGGGATTATAGTGATGTTGGACTCTCGGTCACTACAGACCCGAACGATACTCTGAAGGTGGAGTGAAGAGCTCCCGTGATTGAAAGCGATTACGCGATCACGCGTTTAAGACCAGACAGTATTAACAGCACTTACTCTACTAAATTTGTTGGAACTTCTAGTAAGTTAACGAGAAAAGTGTTGTTAAATAGTGGCAGTTCTGTATGGATCAAGACTGGGTACGACCTGACATAATTGTCGGAAAATCGCGTGCCCTTGAGAAAAATTCAACATAGGGAAAAACTTACGTGGTTATGTGGAGTGAATGACAGGTTGTAGAGAAGCATAATAAAAGTCTTGTTACAGTATTGAAATACAAAACAGCATCAAAGGAATCGTGAATGCCAGACGATTAAACGGAAATTCTTGAAGATATAGGAACTTTGCAAGGTCAAAAGTTAACGAAATGTACCTAAGAACCACTACAGCCGGAAGATCAAATTTTTATACGTTTGGATCAAATTGGTCATTATGAGATGTTTGAGGGACACTGTAGACCTTATGAATAACGTTGAAACAGTTTTGTAAGACACGGAGTTATTTCGTAGACGTTTTGGTGCAGTATTTGTATCAGCCACTGGAGATCCGAGGCTCGAACGTCTAGAAAATTCGAAGAGGAACTAGCAACACAGGAAACTGAAATAGTGGAACAGGAGGTAATTTACTGTCCAAACTGAGCGTACATGCAATTGTGGAGTCAAGTGATACAAATGCAAAAATATGGGGCTATTCATCGGTGCCTCAAGGGTTTGTTTTGCAATGCTTTTCACTTCAAACTTACTATCGACCATTATTTCATATGACTGGAGGGAAGTCTGAGTTAGCTTCTTTCTGAAGGTGTGAGAAACATAAGAGGAACAATCACAGTAAGGTTTGTCTAACTTGAGTTTTCTCGAAGTTGGTATTTGGCTGAGTTATCAGGGAAAAAATAGTAATATCTGCTCTCTGAAGTTCAATACAGTTGCATAAAGCTCCAGTCCCTTCTTATTAAGCTAGTTCAGTATTTTTGAAATCAGATCGTGAGAACGGTAGACAGGGTATAGCGAGTTTGGGTATATCACCCAGATTCCACGGGGTCTTTGATTAGATGGATAACTGATCGCTGTAAATCAAGCTCGAGCCGTTTGGCCTCCCTGTTACGCTGCTGTTCTGACTGAAGGCTTCTGGATAAACCGATGGTTCTACATAACGATAGCGAGGAAAGATCCATAGAAGTTTTTGTACCAAGTGGTGCGTCTCAGAGACCTGTGTTAAGATACCTGATACGATGCTATTTAGTAAATACCAAACTAGAAGTCCAGAATCTCTCCGTCACATCTTAACAGAGAACACAAAGAGTATGTGTAATTCTTACAACGCCTACAGAAGGTTCACGATAACGTCCATCGTTGTTGTGACGAGTAATATCTTCTACAGAATGTCCACAAGTGCAGTCAGTCATTGGTCTGCTTTACTTCATAAGCTGATAAGTTTCCTGATCTAAGTGAAATATAAAATTTAACTGATAGCGAAGGTCTCCAACAATCTTATATTGGTTGTGCAGTGTCTTGAGACCGTCAAAAAAGCGATTAAGCCGTTGTTTGTTTAGCGCAGAACTGTCTTTTTACAGATAGTGGAAATTTTGTTGCCGCTTTACATGGTGTACGTGAAGTCTCACCTAAGGTACTGTGTGACGTCATAAAATTACGTACATCAGCGTATTGGAAGAGGTGCAAAGGAAGTTCACTAGAATGCTTTTGAGTTATGGGTTTTACACCATGTGAGGAAACAGTAATGGAATTATAGTCTCTATCGTTCAGCCACATACTAGTTAGAAGGAATCCACTTGCGACCTTCAACACCTTGTGGTCTTCTGACTTAATGGGGGCTATTTTTCCATGAACTCGCATAAGTACTTTAAGAAATCCGAACCGAAACTGTACAGATAGAGATCAGCCTCATCACCTAGAGCCCATTTTTACATCAACGACATGGTTGATCAATAGAATAAGCCCTCGAGGCGCTTGACCCTAACCAACAGTGTTATCAAAACACTCGATGTCTACCGACCGTTTTTTTCACGGACATGTCATCAGCATTTACCTTCCTATCATTCTGTTTAGCAACTATAGTCTTCACACCCTTGGAGTCTAGCAGTTTTTACTTTTAGCACTGTCGCCATTTTCCTCTATCCCAACTGAGTTGCCAACATCTTCCTCCTCGTTATTTTACTGTTATTTTCAATAGTTCCATCAGTACCTTATCGGAGGCTTGACTGAGACTATTCTGTCTGCTTCCTGCACGTTTCCTTTGAAGGGAGCATTAGTACTTATCTGTGGTAGTTGTGAACGTCATACGATGGGACTAAGTTATTGACTTGAATTCCCAAGGGAGTTTGTTTTGACAACTTTAATCACTATCCACTGTACGGAGAATTGTCTGTTGTCTTTGCATCGCCGGAATTTCAAAGGAAGTTTACAGGGTAGAAATGGGACAGTTTAGCTCCGGAATATTTGCTCTGGAAAATGATCTAGACTGAAGTTTGATCTGAATGTTCGCAGTTAGTTGTATTTACCTCAAACCCGTTGCCAATCTTCATCTACCTATAACGACACACACAGAAGGAAACCAACGAATCTCTAATCAGATTATTGAAAATCTCCGTAGAAATAATGAAATATCAAGTTTCAGCGAACGGGCTGTTTTGCATGAATTCTCTTCTTTAGCTGGTGAAATTACATAACATTGAGTGATGTGTGCGAATGTTGTTACTCAACAAAATAATGAAGTGACAATGTGACTGGATAAATGTCTAAAATACTTTGATGTTGTTAGGAACTCAAACGAAGTCGGTCATAGATAGTCACTGTTAATCGGGCTGGGACAGTGGGACGTGCCAGATATCGTATTGGTTGATGGATTCAAACTATAGTCATTACACAATTCGTGTCTGAACTGTTCAAGATATACGTAGATTCATGTAGCTGAACTAGCAGTAGGGTTTAGTGCTCTCGATCAATTACACCAGTCTTTTACTTTACACTTCATGCTGGTTCTGTTCACCAAACTGTAAGACTTATCTGGTATGAAAGCATTAGGCTTTCATTAACTAT